>JBBPBX010062900.1:0-20691 GCA_038048925.1 Garcialebias charrua
GATTATTGATCGTATATCGTACAGAGGGCGAAATTATCGTACAAATATGATAATTATCGTGCACCTGGCAACACTGCAGAGCAGGGATGGAAAAGTCAGTCTCCGGGAGCACAGGCGCCGGGATGCGGGAGAGGTCTTCTCCCTGTTCCTCGTATTCAACGTCGGCGTCATCCGCAGAAAATTCACCTGAGGCTGAAATCGAGATCTCGTCCTCGTTCATCATGCCTCGAGTGTCGAATTCGACTGTCAAGTCCACCATGGGAGCCAGCACATCTGGGCTGTCGCCCCATTCGACTCGGGTGCTGTCCAGAGCCATGCTCTCGAGCTCCGGCGTGGGAGTGAGAGGCTCAGTAGTGTCCGGGTCTGCTGGCGCCGCAGCAGCACCCATGGCCTTGGCGACGATGTCCGCCCGGTGCCTCCTCACCGCCTCCAGCATCTGGCTGCAGTGTGGGCAAGACTCGGGCGCGTCCAGCGCCATATTCACGTGCAACATTCCCAGGCAGACAGGACAGGCCTCATGGGTGTCCGTCGCCGAGAGGGAAAAACCGCAGCCGCTGGGGCAGGCGCGCGAGGTTGGGCTCGCCGTCCTGCTGGTCTTTTTCGGAAGTCTTGTCTTTCGCTTTCCTTTCTCCGGAGGCATGTCCGAGATAAGACGAGCGAGTCCTTCCAAAATCCTTTTTCTTTTTATTTGAGACGTCTCCTCCGTCGCGTCGCTTTCGCTGGCTAGCCTGCTACGAATTAGCAGAGGTAGCGGTGTGACACAGTTAGCGCCATCGAGCGAAGCAGTCTGCGGAAAGAGGAGAAGAAAAAACTTCGGGGTTAGGGAAACATGTGCTGGACTAACTTTCGCTAGCCGAAGCTAAATGACAGCTCTGTTCTAAATGACAGCTAAATGACAGCTCTGTTCATCAGGCAGTCAGGATGCTAAACTCTCTGCCTGCTCTGCCCTCCCTCCCACTTGTACTGCCTTAATCACAAAAAACTTTCACACACCACCACACAACACAAAGATTTTAACACTGGACTCTGTGTCATCAAAACGGGTTATTCACTCAACTCACGGTCATGTGCTCATTCAGTTTGCACTACTTCTTATATTTGCACTAATGTTTGTATTACATTACTGCCTATAGTCATACTACTGTTTACATTCACTGTTTACATTTATTACTACTGTTTTCATTCAATACTACTGTTTACATTTATTACTACTGTTTACATTTACACTACTTTTTATATCTACACTACTGCTGATATATACATGTATATTTTTACTAGCCTTATTGCATATGCCACTTTACCTCTATACCAATATCAACTACCTCATACATGATGAGTCCAGCTACAGACAGGAGGTGGAACACCTGGAGAGCTGGTGCAAAGAGAACAATCTTCACATGAATGTGAAGAAGACAAAGGAGATGATTGTGGACTTCAGAAGGAACAAACACACCCATGCCCCACTGAAAATAGGTGGGTCTGCAGTGGAAGTGGTCTCCAGCTACAAATACTTGGGTGTACACATGAATGATAACCTCAGCTGGAGCAACAACACCACCAGCCTGATCAAGAAAGGTCATCAGAGACTCTACTTCCTCAGACGGCTGAGACGAGCTGGTCTGAGCAGCCCAGTTCTCACCTCCTTCTACAGGTGTGCAGTGGAGAGCATCCTGTGCTCCAGCATCAACGTGTGGCATGGAGGCTGCACAGTTGAAGAGAGGAAAGCTCTGCAGAGAGTGGTGAAGGCTGCACAGAAGTCTGTTGGAGTCAGTCTCCCCACCATCACAGACATTTACACCTCCAGATGCAGGAAAAGAGCCACCTGCATCATGAAAGACCTCACTCATCCAGCACACTCACTCTTTGCCCCACTCCCCTCAGGACGGAGGTTGAGGAGCATCAAGTGTAGAACCACTAGACTGAGGAACAGCTTCTACCCTGAGGCTGTTAGACTCATGAATAAATAAAAATAAAATAAAAAATAAACACTGCAAAATATCACATCATACTGATGCTGATCTGTTTTCTTGTTGCTGTGTTCATCTGTGTTCATCTGTGACCATCTGCTCATACAAACTCATGTTCGTGCTGCTGTTTATTCCCACTATATTAGGCTTAGTGTATTACTAGTTGATGTTTTTCTTAGTTAGTTCTAGATGTTATTACTGTTTTTCTCTTTCATTTGTTGTTGGATGTAACTGGGACCTCGTGTACATAATCTCGTTTTCATCTCATGTACCACATGCGGTGCAAATGACAATAAAGACTCTCTGACTCTGACTCTGATATACTGTGTACATAAACTTCATATGCTGCTTTGTCACTCTATTACAAATGTCAATGCCAGAACTTTCATTTTATTTTATAGATATACTTTTTACACTTTTATACTACTATGCAAAAAACTCAGGACAGTATTACACTTTTGTTATTTCATTTTATGCTTATGTTTATTAAATGTTTAGTGTTTTAGTGTTGGTGTAACTTTTCATACTTTCATACTACTACTATGCAAAAACTACTATGCAAAAACTCAGGACAGTATTACACTTTTATTATTTCATTTTATGCTTATGTTTATTAAATGTTTTAGTGTTTTAGTGTTTAAATGTTTACTGTTGCACCGAGGGACAGAGAGAAATGCAATTTCAATCCTGTGTATGTCCTGTACATATTGCAGTTTTGACAATAAAGTTGACTTTGACTTTGATGTTGTTAGCTATATGTCTTTGTGTCATGAAACCATTTTGACTTTCATCAATTATAAAACTAAGAACGCTTTTCATCCTCATTGCAAAAATACGAGCTAGAATTTTTTAGTCATTGTTAAGAAGACAGATCGGACGCCAATTATCAATCAGAAGGGGGTCTTTTTTAGGTTTCGGAATCAATGTCAAAAGACCTTGACATAGAGAGGGAGGAAGAGTTTGGTTATCAATGCATTGTGCGAATAGCCGATGAAGGAAGGGGGCCAGTTGTTCTGCGAAGGCGATGTAGAACTCAGACGTTAGGCCATCAACTCCTGGAGATTTATTAAGTTTTAGGTGTTTGATAGCAGATAGAACTTCAGCAGGAGATAGGGGAGCATCACATATATTCCTGTGGTCATCATTGATTGATTAAGTTTCAGTAAGATGTGTAAAGAAATTTTCAGATTCAGATTATTGTACTGTGATTCATACAACTCACTGTAAAAGTGGAGCAATTCTTTGCTATTTTTTGGGGATCATCAGTGACGTTGTTAATCATCAGCATTAAAAGAAATAAACTTGAAATCAGTTTAATGAAAGTTTCACTTTTTGAATGGAATTACTGAAATAAATCAACTTATTTAAAATATTATGACCAGCACACTTTTTACACATATTTGTGGTGGGACTTTAATTTTATATAGCTTTCATATTTCTCGTGTTACTGCCAGTGTTGCTAGTTCAGCTATAAATCCAAAAGAAAAATGAAGGCATGTTAATTTAATTTTTTTTTAATGTTAAGTACGTGCTGTTGACCTCAACTCGGGATGTTGTGAGTCGGTGGGCGGAGTACTTCGAAGACCTCCTCAATCCTACTGGCACGTCTTCCACTGAGGAAGCGGAGCCTGGGGACTTTGGGTCGGGCTCTCCAATCTCTGGAGCTGAGGTCACCGAGGTGGTTAAAAAGCTCCGCGGTGGCAGGGCTCCAGGGGTGGATGAGATTCGCCCTGAGTTCCTTAGGGCTCTGGATGTTGTGGGGTTGTGTTGGCTTACGCGACTCTGCAATATCGCGTGGACATCGGGGGCAGTTCCCTTGGATTGGCAGACTGGGGTGGTGGTTCCCCTATTCAAAAAGGGGGACCGTAGGGTGTGTTCCAACTATAGGGGGATCACACTCTTAAGCCTCCCTGGTAAGGTCTATTCAGGGGTTCTGGAGAGGAGGGTCCGTCGGATAGTCGAACCTCGGATTCAGGAGGAGCAGTGTGGTTTTCGTCTGGTCGTGGAACACTGGACCAGCTCTACACCCTCAGCAGGGTCCTGGAGGGCGTGGGAGTTTGCCCAACCAGTTTACATGTGCTTTGTGGACTTGGAAAAGGCATTCGACCGCGTCCCTCGGGGGGTTCTGTGGGGGGTACTCCGGGAGTATGGGGTACCAGGCCCATTGATATGGGCTGTTAGGTCCCTGTACGACCGGTGTCAGAGCTTGGTCCGCATTGCCGGCAGTAAGTCAGGCTCGTTTCCAGTGAGAGTTGGACTCCGCCAAGGTTGCCCTTTGTCACCGATTCTGTTCATAACTTTTATGGACAGAATTTCTAGGCGCAGCCAAGGTGTTGAGAGGATCCGTTTTGGTGGCCTTAGAATCGCTTCTCTGTTTTTTGCAGATGATGTGGTCCTATTGGCTTCATCAGATCGTGATCTACAGCTTTCGCTGGAGCGGTTTGCAACCGAGTGTGATGCGGCCGGGATGAGGATCAGTTCCTCCAAATCCGAGGCCATGGTCTTGAGCCGGAAAAGGGTAGCATGCCCTCTCCGGGTCGGGGAGGAGGTCCTGCCCCAAGTGGAGGAGTTTAAGTATCTCGGGGTCTTGTTCACGAATGAGGGAAAACTGGAGCATGAGATCGATAGGCGGATAGGTGCAGCATCCGCAGTGAAGCGGGCGCTGTACCGGTCTGTCGTGGTGAAGAGAGAGCTGAGTCGAAAGGCAAAGCTCTCAATTTACCGATCGATCTACGTTCCCACCCTCATCTATGGTCATGAGCTTTGGGTTGTGACCGAAAGAACGAGATCTCGGATACAAGCGGCTGAAATGAGTTTTCTCCGCAGGGTGTCTGGACTCTCCCTTAGAGATAGGGTGAGAAGCTCAGTCATCCGGGAGGGACTCGGAGTAGAGCCGCTGCTTCTCCACATCGAGAGGAGCCAGTTGAGGTGGCTCGGGCATCTGGTTAGGATGCCTCCTGGACGCCTCCCTGGGGAGGTGTTCCGGGCATGTCCCACCGGGAGGAGGCCCAGAGGAAGACCCAGGACACGCTGGAGGGACTATGTTTCTCGGCTGGCCTGGGAACGCCTTGGGATTGTACTGGTACATTTTGTTTTGCCACCAGTTGATAAGCTCCCTCCAATGTAATTCTAAAGCTTTTGTTTTTTTAAAGGTACCAAAGGTGGACTTTTCCATTTTATGTGTTATGCTGTTCTGTTAATCCTTTAATTTATGTTAAAGAGGATAAAGGAAAAATGTAAGGAGTGATTTATAAACCTTAATCCAACGGTTTCTCTGTTTCCTGCTGCACAATGGATGGTCAAATGTAGTTCCTAGCTTTGTTTGCCTCAACGCAGTTTTGAAGTAGATGCATTATACTTTTCATATGCTCAGCATGTACAGATTGTTTTTGTACCTATTTTGTTACTACTGATGCCAGTTATGCATTTTTTTTATTCATATACGGATTTGTTTTATATTATGATACTGATGCCTTTATGTGTAATAAACTGATTCTTTTTTCATAACTTTCGCCTCTGTTATTTTTAATGTTGAATTAATTCATAGCCAAGAGTTATTTGCACAACTACATATCATCATGTTTCCACTAATAAATCTCAATTTAAAACTGTGGATTAATGTAATTGGGAACTTGAAAAGTTTGTGTTGTCTGAACGTTGAAGGGACAGTTTCTGAACATTCAGGGGACGTTGTCTGAACATTCGGGGGACGTTGTCTGAACATTCAGGGGACGTTGTCTGAACATTCAGGGGACGTTGTCTGAACATTCAGGGGACGTTGTCTGAACATTCAGGGGACAGTTTCTGAACATTCAGGGGACGTTGTCTGAACATTCAGGGGACGTTTCTGAACATTCAGGGGACGTTGTCTGAACATTCGGGGGACAGTTTCTGAACATTCAGGGGACGTTGTCTGAACATTCAGGGGACGTTTCTGAACATTCAGGGGACGTTGTCTGAACATTCGGGGGACAGTTTCTGAACATTCAGGGGACGTTCTCTGAACGTTTTATGGAGTTTCATTTGGACGTTCAGTGAACGTTTTCTGCAAACGTTCAGAGGACGTTGATGACAACGTTCAGAGGACGTTGTCTGAACGTTCAGGGGACAGTTTCTGAACATTCAGGGGACGTTCTCTGAACGTTCGGGGGACAGTTTCTGAACATTCAGGGGACGTTCTCTGAACGTTTTATGGAGTTTCATTTGGACGTTCAGTGAACGTTTTCTGCAAACGTTCAGAGGACGTTGATGACAACGTTCAGAGGACGTTGTCTGAACGTTCAGGGGACAGTTTCTGAACATTCAGGGGACGTTCTCTGAACGTTCGGGGGACAGTTTCTGAACATTCAGGGGACGTTCTCTGAACGTTTTATGGAGTTTCATTTGGACGTTCAGTGAACGTTTTCTGCAAACGCTCAGAAGACGTTGATGACAACGTTCAGAGGACATTGTCTGAACGTTCAATGTTAGCTGGGTATATTTCTCTCTTGTGTTTTTCTATTGTTTATTGTTTAAGGAAATTCTACCATTGCTGTTCATCTTTCTTTAGTTAGTAGCAGGTCACTTTTATAAATGAGTCCACGAGCCTCTTTTGAGATTTACCTTACTAAATAAAGGTTGAATGAAAAATAAATGCTGTGTGACATGATTTTGTGACATAAAATTGCCCAACATAAATATCTTTTATCATTCAACTATGTTCGTTTTTTCAAACAAACTTATAAATATATTTAATTTCTATTTAAAATTGATTTTAAAATTCACACCGTGTTTATTCATGGGAAATCCGATTACACACGAATGCACCATCGGTGACGTAGTGTGGGGCAGAGGGCTACGTCTCTTTAATAGCGGACAACTTATAACCTGACGAATTTATAAACCTAAGTTAAGATTTGAGCTTATTTTTGTTCAGTTTGGGAAGCCTAAAATAGCATGGGTGATGAAACAAGAAACAGCAAGATCTAATTTAGGTCTGATGCCGTATGAGACTTACCTTCAGGTCGAGCAGCTCACACACGCACACTGACAAGCCCAGGGCTCTACCCCACACTACGTCACAGATGGTGCATTCGTGTGTAATCGCATTTCCCATGAATAAACACGGCTTGAAGTTTAAAATCACTTTTAAAGCAAAATTAAATTGATTTATCATTTTGTTTGCAAATACAAACATATTGAAATTATAAAATATATATATTTTCAGCAATTTTGTGCATACTTACAAAATCATGTCACACCACCTTTAAGAAATACACACAAACATTTATCTAAAAATCAACATACATATTTAATAACTAAACATAATCACACTTTTTTTGTAGAAAATGTCGTTATATTGCATACAGGCAGTTCGTCAGGATGTGCTGGGGTCACCTTGGACGATACCACAGAGTACCAATTCCAGCATGTGTCGTGACTCGGATCAGAAACACTTTTCCAGCAGCAGGTGTCTACACTGGCTTCCAGTGGCTCAATGTCTGATTACTGGTATCTGGAACGTCTCTCGGCAACTGCTGTGTCTTTATCTGGATGCTGGAAAGCACTAGTGGAGGTGGCATGACAACTTCTTCACCAGGCTGGTCCTCTGATTCACCTGCGCAGAGATCAATTACCTCCTTCCTAACAGTTTCTCCATAGCCTGTCAAAGGATAACAACAAACAAACAAACAAAAAACCATTATGATTGTATTATGTCCTCATGTTCATATCTGTAGTAGTTCAGCAGTTTGTGATAATAAAAAAATGATTTCATGTCATTTCCTTATTAAAAATACAAAAATCATTATACTGCTTACAGTTTTTATGTGATTTGTGAGATCTTGTAGAATAACTTACCATAGGTTGGATCCTCTAGTACACATATGTCAGAGTGGCGGCCCGCGGGCCAGATCCGGCCTGTAAAGCAATTATTTATGGCCCACTGGATGATATTTAATAACTTTTAGATCCGGCCCGCAAGCCACAGCCGCCCGCTGGTGTTTTGTACACGGCACGGGGTCGATCAAACTATGGAATGGATTTCCTGAACGGAGTCGTGTCTCATGAACCGAGAGTAATAAGACCCGCCTCAAATTCAGGAAATCCATTCTGTTGTGTTATTAAATTATTCACGTGAGTCCGGCTGTTAGCTTAACGTGGCTTTATTCCTCAACACCATGAAACGAAACCTAAAGCATTCCTGTCCCTGTCTGATGACGTCACACTCGTGCGTCTCTCTATTAAATATACAGTTACACCACATCTCCCCTTTCTAGAATCAATGGGTAGACTGCCATTGATCCTGGAGAAAATTAGGGGATTATTCTGCCCCTGTGGTTGGAAGGTCTGCTCCTATCTTTACCTTGAACCATGTTCACACACACACCAGACACACATCAGTTACTCTTAGCTCAGAACACTAAATTTTCAAATAGAATGTCAGAAAATAAAGTCTGTGCTGTCTGTGCTAAACTCTGAACTCTGAGACTTGCACATTTACATTTAAACAGTGCCAAAAAAACAAAAACAATAATGAACGCAGCATGTTCATTTAAAGTAACAAACACTTTCTTCCTTTTTTTTAACCTTGAGTCCTGCACAATCTGCAAAATATACAAGTCTAATCTGATTGGTTTTACCACCGCTCTCCCAGACCTGGTTCTGAAAGGAGTGGATGGTGTTTCTGGAACATTCAAATGCGGTGATGTTGCTGGTGATGCTGCAGCAGGCTGTTTTGGACTCCCCAGATTATGTTCAGCTGCACCGCAGGTACTCTTCTCCGGCAAAGGCTGCATGGCTACAAGATGACGCCGGTTCCTCCTTATGATCCCGTGGGATCCCTCCACCAGATATGAGCGGGGTGTAGTGTGACTTCCGATGACAGTACCAGCTGCCCTTTGGTCTGCAACCCACACATTCTGTCCAGCTGCCAGTCTGTTAAGATTCTGTGCCCGGTGTCGCTGATCATAACGTTGAGCATCTTTTCTCCTTCTCTCCTTTTCCTTCTGTACATCAGCATCTCCATCAGGAAGAGCAGGATTTAGTAATGAGGGGAAAATAGGCACAGTGGTGCGGAGCCTCCTTCCCATAAGGAGTTGCGCCAGACTGTATCCATTTTGGAGTGGGGTAACCCTGTAGGCAAGCAGAGCGAGGTACGGATCATCTGATTTTTTCAACAGTCCCTTCACCGTCTGTACTGCACGCTCAGCTTCTGCATTCCCCTGAGGGTACTTCGGGCTGTTCGTCACATGACGGAGCCCATAGGACTCTGCAAACTCGGCAAAGGCTGCTCCAGAGAACTGTGGCCCATTATCAGTCACTAAAGTCTCACAGATCCCGTGACGTGCAAAAATTGACTTCAAGTGGAGGATCACATCATTAGACCTTATGGGGTTTAGAAAAGCGATCTCCACATACCTTGACATGTAGTCCACCACTAGGAGGTAAGTCTTGCTCCCTAGCATAAACAGATCCGCTCCACACTTTTGCCATGGTCGCCCTGGAAATGGTGTTGTCATCAGGGGCTCCCTGTGGTTCTGTCTCTCCTGGCAGCATGCCCTGCAGTTAAGAACCAACTCGTTCAGCTGCTGGCTGAGGCCTGACAACCACACAGACTGCCGTGCCCGCTCCCGACACTTGACCACACCTTGATGTCCTTCATGCAGTTTAGCAAGAACATCATTTCTCATTGTAGAGGGAATAATGAGTCGCTGTCCCTTTAGCAGTAGACCATCCTGAACTGTAATGAAGGATTGTTCAGCCCAGTATGACTTTAGTGCTGGTTCTTTATTGTTGTTTGTAGGCCAGCCTTCTTCGCACAGCTGCATCACGCGTGCACACACACTGTCCCTCTGCAGCTGGCCCTTCAGTTCTTCCAAATAGGCAGTACTCGCAGGTAGATTGCTCATTACCATATCTATGTAGATGTTTGTGTCCTCAAACAGCTCTTTGTCTGTGGGTGTTTCACCTCTTTCAACCGGTGCTCGTGACAGCGTATCTGCTGTCCACAGACATTTCCCTGCCACATGTGCTATAGAGTAGGAATAGCGCATGAGACGCATTCTGAAACGTTGGATTCGAGGAGGTAGGGAATCCAGTGATTGCGACCCCATGAGACTTAAAAGAGGCTTGTGATCCGTCTCCAGTTGGAAATGTTTCCCAATCAGGAAGTTTTGGAACCTCTCGCAAGCCCAGGTCAGACCCAGTGCCTCCTTCTCCACTTGTGCATATCTTTGCTCAGTTGGTGTGAGAGACCGCGATATATAAGCTATCGGCTTCCACTCCTCACCCCATCTTTGAAGCAGCACTCCTCCTAGCCCGTATGATGATGCATCTGCTGAGACTTTGCAGTCCCTATTAGGATCATACATAGCTAGAACTGGTGGTGATGACAGTGCCTCCTTCAGATCTCGAAAAGCTTTTGCCTGCTCGATGCCCCACATCCAGCAGTTCTTTTTCGACAGGAGATCACGTAAGGGTTTGTCTCTCTCCGCCAGCTGTGGAATAAACTTGCCCATCTGGTTTACCATCCCCAGAAAGGATCGTACTTCACTCACTGTTGTCGGCTCTTTCATCTTCTTCACAGCTTCAGTCTTGCCTGGATCTGGGCTGATGCCGTTGGCAGAGACCACATGACCTAGGAAACTTACAACAGTCTTAGACAGATCACATTTTTCCATGTTCAACGTGATACCTGCCTTCTGGATTTTCTGTAGAACTGCATGCAGGCGAGTGTCGTGCTCCTCTTGAGTACATCCCCACACCAGCACATCATCGATGTGGCACACCACTCCTTCGAGCCCTTCTGTGACTTCTGTCACCATCCTGTTCTGAAAATGCTCAGGAGCTGATGCTATGCCAAAAGGTAAACGTTTGAAGAAAAAACGTCCAAAAGGTGTGATGAATGTTGTTAGTTTTGCTGAATCTTCTGTTAGGGGAATTTGCCAAAACCCCATATTAGCATCCAGCTTACTGAAAATTTTGGCTCCCGCCAGCTTTCCAAGTGTTTCCTCCACTGATGGCAGGATGAATTTCTCTCGACGCACTGACTCGTTCAGTTTGGTTAGATCCACACATATTCGCACGGCCCCTGTCTTTTTAGGCACCACCACGATGCCAGCGCACCAGTCCGTTGGCTCCTCAATTCTACATATCACACCGAGGCTTTCCATGCGGGACAGTTCCTGTCTGACTTTGTCCGTCAATGGCAATGGGATCCTCCTTGGTGTTTTTAGTGAGAACGGTTCTGCCCCTGGTTTTAGCTTTATGGCATATGGCTGGTGTACCTCTCCAAGTCCACTGCATAGTTTTGGGTAGGTTTGTTTTAGTGACTCTATGTCAACACTGTCTAGGCGTGCAACTAGCCCCAGCCTACAGCTCACAGATCTTCCCAACAATGCAGTGTGCAGGTGGCGAACAATGTACACCTCCTCCATCTCTTCTTTCCCACCTCAAGCAGCAGCCTGGCAACGCCCACAACCTCAAGTGGACTCCTACCTGGCCCCAAAAGTGGTTTAGAAGCTTTTTGGAGCATGGGTGGACTGTCTTTAAATATGTTCTGAAACACGACGTGTGGCAGAACAGTGACATCAGCACCTGTGTCGATTTTAAATGTTGTGGTGGACCACTAGGGGGCTCTACTCACACCCAGTGGACCGAATGTATTACAGGATGCTTTTATTGTGAAAGGTCCAGAGGACCGGATGTTATGTGGGTATATAAAGCAGTGTTGGGCGGGTTCCCGCCAGTTTAGTAAGATGTGATTAAAAGGTGAAGTTCTGCAGCCTGTCTCCTGTGTCGTCTCTTCACCTCCTCTTACACTGGTGACCTACGTGAACTGAATATGTCGACATCTGACGCTTCAGCCAGCTCTCTTCAGCTGTCTCATGCTGTGGAACCGACACAGGCGGCCCCGCTCGCTTTTTCGGTGGCCGTTAAAATCCCGGACTTCTGGCTGCACGCCCCGCAGGCGTGGTTCGCACACATCGAATCACAGTTTGCTCTTCGCGGGATTTCTGTTGACGACACCAAATACCACCATGTGGTTGCTTCGCTGGATCCGCTGACGACCCAGCGGGTGATGAGCCTGCTACAAAACCCTCCAGCACAAGGAAAATACGACGCCCTCAAGAAGCTCCTTCTGCGGCGCTACACACTCTCAGAGGCGGAGCGCGCTGAGAAACTATTTTCCTTCTCCGGTTTGGGTGACGGGACAGCTCTCGAGCTCGTGGAGAGCATGTTGTCCTTGCGGGGATCAGACGACTGCGAGTTCCTCTTCCGCCACCTCGTCCTCCGCCAGCTTCCAGCTCCTGTGCGAACCGCCTTGGCCAACTCCCCGTTTCTGCAGGAGAAGGATTACCGCTCGCTGGCCGAAGAAGCCGACCGCATCATTCTAACCGCGAGGACCTTCGCGGTACAGGCGGTGGTCCCTGGATCTCCAGCAGCGCCCGAGTTTCGAGCGACGCACACAGCGCCGGACGAGCCAGCGGTGGTGGCAGGAGTCGCTAGCCGCAGGCGGGCAGGTCCCGTTCTTTGTTCCTACCACGCGCGTTTTGGCGCCAAAGCACGACGGTGTGTCCCGCCGTGCAGCTTCAAGCCGCAGGGAAACGAGAACGCCAGCGCCCGCTAGCAGTCGCGGCCGTTGGCGAGAAGGAAAGGCTGCTTTTCATCGAGGACTCGAAGTCAGGGAGGCGGTTCCTGGTGGACTCCGGCTCGCAGAGGAGCCTCGTCCCCCCGACTGGCTCCGACAGGTTGGCTGAAGGCTGCGGGCCACAGCTGACCGCGGCGAATGGCTCTCCCGTCAGGACGTTTGGTGAAAGGTTGGTGACTGTGCGTTTCCATGAACGGGACTTCCGGTGGAACTTTGTGGTAGCTGCTAGCTCGGTCCCTATTTTAGGGGCTGATTTTCTTTGTGCTCACGGGCTCCTTGTTGACATTGCTAACAGACGTTTGATCGACGCTGTGTCTTTTTCGTCACTGCCTTGTAAGACGCGAGGAGCTGGGCCTTTAATACATGCTAACTTTTTAGCTTCGGGTAATGTGTTTCAACGTTTATTGTCTGAGTTTCCCTCGCTGACTGTTCCTGATTTTGCAACCACAAACACAAAACATGGGGTCGAACATTATATTCCCACAAAGGGGCCCCCGGTGTTCGCACGTGCACGCCGCCTCGATGCTACTAAGCTAGCAATCGCACAGGAAGAGTTTGCTAACATGGAGCGTTTAGGTATCGTGCACGCTCAAACAGTCCGTGGGCCTCCCCCCTCCACATGGTGCCCAAGGCAGATGGCAAATGGCGGCCATGTGGAGATTTCCGCCGCCTCAATAACATCACAGAGAACGATCGTTATCCCATCCCCCACATCCAGGATTTTTCAGTGCACCTGGCTGGGACCTCCATTTTTTCTAAAGTAGATTTAGTACGGGGGTACCACCAGGTTCCTGTGCATGTGGAGGATGTCCCTAAGACCGCTGTTATCACGCCTTTCGGCCTGTTTGAGTTTTTGCGCATGCCTTTTGGTCTTAAAGGTGCAGCACAAACATTTCAGCGGTTGATGGATTCAGTCCTAAGGGGTCTGTCCTTCGTATTTGTGTACTTGGACGACATCCTGGTGGCTAGCAGCTCGGCTGAGCAGCACCTGTCCCACCTCCGTGAGGTTTTTCAGCGCCTGGCAGCACATGGCCTGATTGTAAACACAGCGAAATGCCAATTTGGGCTGCCAGTCATTGACTTTTTGGGCCACCGCATTTCCGCAAGTGGCGCCGTCCCGTTACCAAACAAAGTGCAGGCGGTGTCAGATTTCCCACAGCCCCAGTCTGTTAAAGCGCTACAAGAGTTTTTGGGAATGGTTAACTTCTATAACCGTTTCCTCCCCAGGGCAGCACAACTGCTGCGTCCGCTCTATGGAGCGCTGAAAAAGAAAAAGCCCAACGACAGCGTGGACTGGACACCAGAACGCCTACAGGCATTTGGTGATGCTAAAGCTGCACTGGCCACTGCTGCCCTTTTGGCCCATCCATCCCCAGCGGCGCAAATAGCTTTAACAACCGACGCATCTGATGTTGCGGTGGGGGCTGTGTTAGAACAGCAGGTTTCCGGGGTTTGGCAGCCGCTTGCATTTTTCAGCCGTACGCTGCGGGACAATGAGCTGAAATACAGTGTTTTTGACAGAGAGTTGCTGGCGCTTTACCTGGCTACACGCCATTTCAGGTTTTTCCTGGAAGGCCGCCAGTTCACTGCATACGTTGACCACAAACCCCTGGTGTTTGCTATGTCAAAAATTTCTGACCCCTGGTCTGCTCGCCAGCAACGCCACCTCGCAGCGGTGTCTGAATTTACTACAGACATTCAGCATGTGGCTGGAAAATCCAACGTGGTGGCTGACTGTCTCTCCCGGGTGCTGATCGCTCCCGTGTACGTTGGCATCGATTTTTCTGCTATGGCTGCGGACCAACGTAGCGACGCAGAAATACTCGAGCTCCAGTCCGGCCCCACAGGCCTCGAGTTGGAGGAAAGGCGGGTGAATGACGGAGGTCCTCTCCTGCTCTGTGACGTATCTACGGGCAGGCCCCGCCCCCTGGTTCCAGTTTCATGGCGACGCCGCGTTTTTGACTCCTTACATTCCCTTTCTCACCCAGGCGTTAGAGCCTCTGTGAAACTGGTCAGCTCAAAGTTTGTTTGGCCCGGTCTGCGTAAAGCAGTTAAGGAGTGGGCAGCAGCGTGTGTTCCATGCCAGCGTGCTAAGGTCAACAGGCACACCAAAGCACCGTTGGAACCTTTCCCCATCCCAAGTCGGCGGTTTGATCATGTGCACGTAGACCTAGTAGGCCCTCTGCCTCCATCACAGGGTTTTACTCATCTGCTGACTATGATAGACCGGACCACCAGGTGGCCAGAGGTAGTTCCTCTGACGTCCACAACATCTGCAGTGGTGGCCCGGGCCTTTTTGTCTACCTGGGTTGCACGTTTCGGCCCCCCTTCAGACATTACATCGGACAGGGGCCCGCAGTTTGTTTCGGAGCTTTGGTCTACCATGGCCAAGGGTCTGGGGACTAACGTTCACAGGACCACCGCTTACAACCCCCAAGCTAATGGTTTGTGTGAACGGTTTCACAGGTCATTGAAAGCTGCACTTCGTGCTGCATTGACCGGTGACAACTGGATTGACCGCCTTCCCTGGGTTTTGTTGGGGTTGCGTACCGCAACCAAAGAAGACCTGAGCTCTTCCCCGGCTGAAATGGTTTACGGTCAGCCTGTGCGCGTCCCCGGTGAGTTTTTACCTGAGGGACCCTCACCACAGTTCGCCCCACCGTTGCTCCATCTTTCACCTCAGGAGGCCCCTTTACGTGTCCCCGGTCCGGTACACCATTGTTTACCGCAGTCATTTGTCCCTAACGCCAAAAATACACTACACGCGGCTCCGCTCCGCCCCGCTCCGCAGGTCGCAGCTGAGCGAGTCCAATTTCCATTACCTGCGCTCAGCTCAGGTCCGAATAGATGCGCTGCTCCGAGACACGTGCGAGATCGCGCGATAAATCAAGTGAAGTCAGAACAAAACAATTCATTCGGTGGAAGAAGGAGAACAACTGTAGAGAGACTGCTGCCTTGATCTTCTCTCGTAAATAAGCTACATGGTTTGAGCAACAGGAAGTGATGTTTACATTTCAGAATAAAATACGTTTTTATTTATTTATTTCTTGTATTGCGTTTGTAGGCGTAGTCATAGTCATAAATATAATAGTTTAGTCATAGAATAGTCATAAATGATAGTTTGACAGCATTTTTGTACAAATAAATCCGTATAGAGCTAGGATTAGTCCGCCCGTGGTGATTTTATTTTGTAAATACGGAAGTTGTGCTCGTTCCTTTTCCTGTTGGTGCGACGTAATCTTCAAAAGTTGACTCCGGCACAGCTCCGTCATCCGGCAGAAATAGAAAAATTTCTAATTTTGACGGACTGCCGTCCGCTCTCCGCAGCTCGCCGCCGCCGTGCGGAGCCAGTGTACTTTATCTCATTGATTATAATGGGTGCGTATTTGCTGCGGAGGTCGGACCGGAGCGGGGCGGAGCTGCAACGCGTGTGGTGTATTTTTGGCGTAAGAGTCTGGAGTCCGCTAAATTTGTTTTTGTCAAACACAATGCACACAGGACACCACTACAGCCTTTGTATGATGGACCGTTTCGAGTTCTTCAACCAGGTCCGAAACATTTCATTTTGGATTTAGGGGGTCGTACTGAGACTGTCTGTATTGATAGGCTTAAACCAGCTCATGTTATGTCAGATGATCAGGTTGTTACGGCCCAAGCTCCTCGCAGAGGCAGACCTCCATCCACATTATTAACGGACGGCGGTCCTTCTTCCGGAAACTCTCAACGTCCATTGGAGCCCGAGTCTTCTGCAGACCCTCCTCGTAGCCCGCTTCATCAGACTGGTTCCGCAGGGCCCAGGTTCAGCCGTTCTGGTCGTTTGATCAAACCTAAAATGCGGGACTAGTGATGGACCTTACTGGGTGTTCTGGGGGGGCGTGTGTGGTGGACCACTAGGGGGCTCTACTCACACCCAGTGGACCGAATGTATTACAGGATGCTTTTATTGTGAAAGGTCCAGAGGACCGGATGTTATGTGGGTATATAAAGCAGTGTTGGGCGGGTTCCCGCCAGTTTAGTAAGATGTGATTAAAAGGTGAAGTTCTGCAGCCTGTCTCCTGTGTCGTCTCTTCACCTCCTCTTACAATGTCACACTTTCGTCGAGAATATTAATTTTCACCAACCAAGGATCACCATCTGTTATGATGCTGCCAAGAAAAATGGCGTCTTCATCCTCTTCCTCCACCTCATGCACCGGCTTAGGTGTCCTACACACACGGCTATAATGCCCTTTTCTGCCACATGTGTGACATTTGCTTTCATTTGCAGGACAGTCATGTTTAGGATGTGATGGAGATTTGCCACATTTCAGACACTGTGACTGTGAAGCTTTTCCCTTGCTGTTTTGCTCTTTGACATGCTGAGGTTTATTTTTAGCAAACTTGCCATTTTTGTACTCTCTGACTCTGTCCACAAACTTTGCATCACTAGCCTGTGCTTTGGAGTCTCCTTGCAGCGAAGCTTGCTGTTTTTTCACTTCCTCGCTTTGACGTGCCATCCTCACTGCTTTATCTAACGTAAGTTCTGCGTCCAGCTGCATGAGTTCAGAGAGCCCTTTGTCCAATAGTCCAACAACAAGTCTGTCTCTGATTAGCTCGTCGTGTAACACCCCATAGTTACAGTGTTCAGCTAACGCATATAGCACAGTGACAAACGAATCCACAGACTCTCCTTCTTTTTGTTTCCGCATGTTAAACTTGGCACGCTCATATATTACGTTTTTCTTTACAATGAAGAATCTTTGAAAGCTGTCACGTACCCCTTTGTAAGTGTTTCTATCTGCAGCCGTCAGTGTTAGCCCACGTAAAATGTCGTCCGCCTCGTCACCCATGCAGTAGATCAGCGTGTTTATCTGATTCTCTTCTGAACTTGCATTTAGGTTACTTGCCAGGCGAAATCTTTCAAATCTTCTGATCCATTTGTCCCACTCTTGCGGTTTTGAAAAGTCGAAGGACTCCGGCGGCTGGATGTTGAACGTAGCACATGGTCCTGGGCCCACTGCGACTCTTTGCAATGCTGCTGCCGACGGCTGCCCGGTCCCGCTGCTCATGTTTTCTCTGTCGCTCATTTCGTCCTCTTTTTTGTTTTGCAGGCGTACAAACTGACAGGCTTCACTCCACGTAGCTACAGGACTTCTGACACCATGTTGCGTTATTAAATTATTCACGTGAGTCCGGCTGTTAGCTTAACGTGGCTTTATTCCGCAACACTATGAAACGAAACCTAAAGCATTCCTGTCCCTGTCTGATGACGTCACACTCGTGCGTCTCTCTATTATTAAATATACAGTTACACTGTGACGGACCACTAGGGGACTCTACTCACACCCAGAGGACAGGATGTTTTACCCAGAAGACAGGATGTTTTATTTTGAAAAGGTTTATGTGTAAGGTGTGGTTTTGGCGCTTACCGCGCAGAGTTTGTTGGAGTTGAGTAAAGTGAAGTTCTGCATCCAGTCTCTGTGTCATCTTTTCTACTTTTTTGGACTGTTTGGTGCATATGGAGGGAGAGGACAGTCTCAACATTGAAGTTTACAGAAAACCAACCCACACAGACCAGTATCTTCTGTTTGACTCTCACCATCCACTGGAGCACAAACTTTCTGTCATCAGAACCTTACAGCATCGGGCAGAACACATCCCCACAAGGACAGAAGGGAAGGAAAAGGAACAGAAACACATCAACAAATCGCTGCAAACATGTGGATATCCCAACTGGGCTTTTGTCAAGTCAGCGAGGAAATCTGCTAAACACAATAATCAACAGAAAAATGCTAACAGACTGTTATGTATCCTGAAGGGATTAAATAAATAAAAAAGTTAAACCTCAGTTTAGGTCACCTGAAGTCTGCAGCCTCCTGCTGCACTTTTTTTACTCAGCTAATCAGGTTTGATTGGCTGAGCTGCAAACACCTGCTGGCTCTTTCCCTTTTATAAGCTGGGAGCAAGAGCCAGAACAGTGTGGAGGTTTTGGACAGTGTGGAGGTTATGTGATGGCCAACTAAGGTTGGTGGATGCAAGCAGTGGCGGACTTAGACATTTTGGGGCCCCAGGCAAACCTTTGTAAAGGGGCCCTGTACCGGTCTGTCGTGGTGAAGAGGGAGCTGAGTCAAAAGGCAAAGCTCTCAATTTACCGATCGATCTACGTTCCCACCCTCATCTATGGTCATGAGCTTTGGGTTGTGACCGAAAGAACGAGATCTCGGATACAAGCGGCTGAAATGAGTTTTCTCCGCAGGGTGTCTGGACTCTCCCTTAGAGATAGGGTGAGAAGCTCAGTCATCCGGGAGGGACTCGGAGTAGAGCCGCTGCTTCTCCACATCGAGAGGAGCCAGTTGAGGTGGCTCGGGCATCTGGTTAGGATGCCTCCTGGACGCCTCCCTGGTGAGGTGTTCCGGGCATGTCCCACCGGGAGGAGACCCAGAGGAAGACCCAGGACACGCTGGAGGGACTATGTTTCTCGGCTGGCCTGGGAACGCCTTGGGATTCCCCCAGAGGAGCTGCTCCAAGTGGCTGGGGAGAGGGAAGTCTGGGCCTCCCTACTTAGGCTGCTACCCCCCGCGACCCGACCCCGGATAAGAGGAAGAAAATGGATGGATGTTTTATTATTGCAATAAAAGGCTCTAAATCAAGTCTTACACCAAAATTCAACAACACTAAATAAACACAAACAAATAGAGAGGGTAGATGTGAGCAATACAGTAGAAATATATTTTCCTAAATTATAAGATTTTCACAACTTTAATTCTTTTAACGTTATATTACATATTCTGTAACAGGGAACAGTTGTTAGATCAATGTGAAAAAGTGAGTGTGTGTAGTTGAGATGTGGTATTTTGAGATGAATTCACACACTGGCTTGATATGAACAGCAAGATGTCCAGGCATGAGACACTTTTTACAGCATTAAGTGATCATGAATTACCTTGATTATTCAGCTGGACTTCTATGAAAGTTGTCTTCTGTCTTGTTTCTGGTCTTTAATGATGCATGTTTAAAGACTGCATCTGAAAAAACAACAAATGTTAGTGTTGGAGGAAATAAAAGAAAAAATAAGACATTATTACATTTAACACATGTGAAGGCTCTCATTTATCCAAGTTTCCATAATTAAGACTGGAAGTTTTGACTTCTTTTTAAACCTTAAAACTTACACAGACTGTAAGACTTACTGTAAACTAAATGACTCAAATAATGTCACAGATTTTTCCACCTGGATTATTGAGCATGCATCAGGGAATGTCACTTTTCATTTATATCAATTTTTACATTTTAGATAACATTTTAATTTAGCAATCCTAGCCTTTTGATTCTGTTGTTTTAAACTAACAGTGGCATTTCTGTCCAAAGCAAACCTGTCATTATTAAAAAACACATTTTTGCATTACTCTGAAAGCTATAAGTTGTGCTTTATAATGTATTTAATGGAGGGACTATGGACCAAATAACAAAACAATGATAGTCTGATGAAGTTTTAACAGTCAAATATTTTGTAAAATGGTTGAGAATTTTTTTATAGATAACTGTGGAATATTTTAGATCTATTCTATTCAATGTAAAGTCCGAATAATTTAATAATACTGTATACTAAGCAAGCAGGGCAGAGAGCTAAAGTAGGTAAAATATATAATCCCCTCTCTCCTATTTAAGTCAGAAGATTTAGGTCGAATATCTTTTAATATTTTGATACAGAAAGAAAACGTGAAAATAGTGGTTGTCTCAGCTGATTACTGTTAGGATTTCTTTTACCCAACCTACAAAATAATTTCTAAAACTCGTACCTCATCTTGCTGTGAATCCTCGTCTTTATCTTCATCTTGAGTCACTGCCTCGGCGCCATTAACTTCCTCCTGGATCCTGATGTCCGGCGGCGGTTCCGCCACACTTTTAAATGGGCCGCTGCCGCTCGTGACCGTCATTAGCAGTTGATGAAGTTTTAGAATTCGACCCATTAAAAAAGGTTGTCACTTTCGGTAGTGAAGAAACATACGTTATTGTTTTTTGACGCTTTTTACGTTTTTCAGCTCCGCTTTCTGTCTCCTGTCTCCCGCTTCCTTCTCACACAAAACAGCAGCGAGCATACAGCACTTCCTGGATT
>JBBPBX010062902.1:0-20691 GCA_038048925.1 Garcialebias charrua
ACAAGCTTTCCACGACTGGTTGTTTTGGGTGGAGCATGTGGGCGTGGCGATGTGGCGAATCAGACGTAACGCCGTCACAATACGTTTGGCCTTTTGGGAGCTTTATCATATCCCAAAACTCACCAAATTTGGCAGACTCGTCAGGACTGGTGAAAAATTACATATTTTGGGGGCGTGGCCAAAATTGCAACAGAAAGGGCTCAAGAGCGCCACCTAGAAAATTTCAAACTACCCTCCGCATTGGCCTTAGTTTCACGTAGGATCATGAAATTTGGTACACTTGTCCAATTCACCAAGACGCACAGAAAACCCTCTGGCGTCAACGTTGTACGATAAATGGGAAGGCGGCCATTTTGGAATGTGGACCAAATTGAGTGCACGCACTAGGTGCCGAACGGGTACGGGAAAGGCACGAGAGTGTTTCGGGGTGGACCAGCTCGACTTCCCGCGGTCGCCGCGAGAAGGGCGGAGCGGCGCTAAGGCATTCACACGTGCATTTTCGTAGGAAATGCGGTTTTTCTAGTTATTATTATTATTATCTACAGTTTATAGATGTTACTATCTTCACTCCGTACGTTTTTTGGCATGTAACTACTCGCACAGTTTTGGTGCGATTTCAACAATTCATATATCAAAATGTTCAGCTCATTTAGGACAATCCGGCTATGACTTTTGGTAATGCTGCAACTTTAGCTTTTTGAGATATTCAGCCTTTTCGGCCATCTTTTTCCCATTGAAAATGAATGGAGCTAAAATGAAATGGCCGTTTGGGGGCTTTATTATATCCTAAATCTCACCAAATTTGGCAGACTCATCACTCAGACATGCAGGAGTAACAAATGATCAAAACCTCATGTTTTCATATATGATGAAGGGGCGTGGCCTGGCCTCAAAGTTAGGTATCTCGCCATGAAAAACGAAACACTAATAGCACCTACACGAAAACTGTCTAATACATCAAACCTTCAGTGATTGACCCACAACCAGTCCCCTGCAATACTGAATGGTCAAATCATGACATTAATTAAGCCACGCCCCCTCACAACAGGAAGTGTACAGTTGTACATTGAACGTCCCGATCGGACACCTGTTACCTAATCAGCGTGACGGTCTGTCCAGTGACCAAAGACATGTTGCTGTAACAAGCTTTCCAACACTGACCGTTTTGGGTGGAGCATGTGGGCGTGGCAATATGGCGAATCAGACGTAACGCCATCACAAACGAAACACTAATAGCACCTACACGAAAACTGTCTAATACATCAAACCTTCAGTGATATACCCACATCCGGTCCCCTGCAATACTGACTGGTCAAATCATGACAATAATTAAGCCACGCCCCCTCACAACAGGAAGTGTACAGTTGTACATTGAACGTCCCGATCGGACACCTGTTACCTAATCAGCGTGACGGTCTGTCCAGTGACCAAAGACATGTTGCTGTAACAAGCTTTCCAACACTGACCGTTTTGGGTGGAGCATGTGGGCGTGGCGATGTGGCGAATCAGACGTAACGCCGTCACAATACGTTTGGCCTTTTGGGAGCTTTATCATATCCCAAAACTCACCAAATTTGGCAGACTCGTCAGGACTGGTGAAAAATTACATATTTTGGGGGCGTGGCCAAAATTGCAACAGAAAGGGCTCAAGAGCGCCACCTAGAATATTTCAAACTACCCTCCGCATTGGCCTTAGTTTCACGTAGGATCATGAAATTTGGTACACCTCCCCGATTCACCAAGGCGCACAGAAAACCCTCTGGCACCAACGTTGTACGATGAAAGGAAAGGCGAACTTTTCGGCCATTTTTATCCCATTGAAAATGAATGGCGCTAAAATGAAATGGCATTATGGGGGCTTTGTCATATCCCAAAACTCACCAAATTTGGCAGACTCGTCAGGACTGGTGAAAAATTACATATTTTGGGGGCGTGACCAAAATTTCAAAAGAAACGGCTCAAGAGCGCCACCTAGAATATTTCAAACTACCCTCCGCATTGGCCTTAGTTTCACGTAGGATCATGAAATTTGGTACACTTGTCCAATTCACCAAGACGCACAGAAAACCCTCTGGCATCAACGTTGTACGATAAATGGGAAGGCGGCCATTTTGGAATGTGGACCAAATCGAGTGCACGCACTGGGTGCCGAACGGGTACGGGAAAGGCACGAGAGTGTTTCGGGGTGGACCAGCTCGACTTCCCGCGGTCGCCGCGAGAAGGGCGGAGCGGCGCTAAGGCATTCACACGTGCATTTTCGTAGGAAATGCGGTTTTTCTAGTTGTGTGAATGCCAACAAGGCATTCACACTATAGAGATTGTGTTTATATTTGTGTGAATGCCAACAAGGCATTCACACTATAGAGATTGTGTTTATATTTGTGTGAATGCCAACAAGGCATTCACACTATAGAGATTGTGTTTATATTTATTATTATCTACAGTTTATAGATGTTACTATCTTCATTCCGTACGTTTTTTGGCATGTAACTACTCGCACAGTTTTGGTGCGATTTCAACAATTCATATATCAAAATGTTCAGCTCATTTAGGACAATCCGGCTATGACTTTTGGTAATGCTGCAACTTTAGCTTTTTGAGATATTCAGCCTTTTCGGCCATCTTTTTCCCATTGAAAATGAATGGAGCTAAAATGAAATGGCCGTTTGGGAGCTTTATCATATCCTAAATCTTACCAAATTTGGCAGACTCATCACTCAGACATGGGGGAGTAAAAAATGATCAAAACCTCATGTTTTCATATATGATGAAGGGGCGTGGCCTGGCCTCAAAGTTAGGTATCTCGCCATGAAAAACGAAACACTAATAGCACCTACACGAAAACTGTCTAATACATCAAACCTTCAGTGATTGACCCACAACCAGTCCCCTGCAATACTGAATGGTCAAATCATGACATTAATTAAGCCACGCCCCCTCACAACAGGAAGTGTACAGTTGTACATTGAACGTCCCGATCGGACACCTGTTACCTAATCAGCGTGACGGTCTGTCCAGTGACCAAAGACATGTTGCTGTAACAAGCTTTCCAACACTGACCGTTTTGGGTGGAGCATGTGGGCGTGGCAATATGGCGAATCAGACGTAACGCCATCACAAACGAAACACTAATAGCACCTACACGAAAACTGTCTAATACATCAAACCTTCAGTGATATACCCACATCCGGTCCCCTGCAATACTGACTGGTCAAATCATGACAATAATTAAGCCACGCCCCCTCACAACAGGAAGTGTACAGTTGTACATTGAACGTCCGGATTGGACACCTGTTACCTAATCAGCGTGACGGTCTGTCCAGTGACCGAAGACATGTTGCTGTAACAAGCTTTCCACGACTGGTTGTTTTGGGTGGAGCATGTGGGCGTGGCGATGTGGCGAATCAGACGTAACGCCGTCACAATACGTTTGGCCTTTTGGGAGCTTTATCATATCCCAAAACTCACCAAATTTGGCAGACTCGTCAGGACTGGTGAAAAATTACATATTTTGGGGGCGTGGCCAAAATTGCAACAGAAAGGGCTCAAGAGCGCCACCTAGAATATTTCAAACTACCCTCCGCATTGGCCTTAGTTTCACGTAGGATCATGAAATTTGGTACACTTGTCCAATTCACCAAGACGCACAGAAAACCCTCTGGCATCAACGTTGTACGATAAATGGGAAGGCGGCCATTTTGGAATGTGGACCAAATTGGGTTCGCGCATTAGGTGCCGAACGGGTACGGGAAAGGCACAAGAGCGTTTCAGGGTGGACTAGCTCGACTTCCCGCGGACGCCGCGAGAAGGGCGGAGCGGCGCTAAGGCATTCACACGTGCATTTTCGCAGGAAATGCGGTTTTTCTAGTTATAGTTACTATCTTCATTCCGTACGTTTTTTGGCATGTAACTACTCGCACAGTTTTGGTGCCATTTCAACAATTCATATATCAAAATGTCCAGCTCGCTCAGGACAATCCGGCTATGACTTTTGGTAATGCTGCAACTTTAGCTTTTTGAATTATTTAGCCTTTTCGGCCATTTTTTTCCCATTGAAAATGAATGGAGCTAAAATGAAATGGCCGTTTGGGGGCTTTATCATATCCTAAATCTCACCAAATTTGGCAGACTCATCACTCAGACATGGGGGAGTAAAAAATGAACAAAACCTCACGTTTTCATATATGCTGAAGGGGCGTGGCCTGGCCTCAAAGTTAGGTATCTCGCCATGGAAAACGAAACACTAATAGCACCTACACGAAAACGGTCTAATACATCAAATCTTCAGTGATTGACCCACAACCGGTCCCCTACAATACTGAATGGTCAAATCATGACATTAATTAAGCCACGCCCCCTCACAACAGGAAGTGTACAGTTATACATTGAACGTCCCGATCGGACACCTGTTACCTAATCAGCGGGACGGTCTGTCCAGTGACCGAAGACATGTTGCTGTAACAAGCTTTCCAACACTGACCGTTTTGGGTGGAGCATGTGGGCGTGGCAATGTGGCGAATCAGCCGTCACGCCGTCACAAACGAAACACTAATAGCACCTACACGAAAACAGTCTAATACATCAAACCTTCAGTGATTGACCCACATCTGGTCCCCTGCAATACTGAATGGTCAAATCATGACATTAATTAAGCCACGCCCCCTCACAACAGGAAGTATTTTTTCCCATTGAAAATGAATGGAGCTAAAATGAAAGTGCCTGTTGGGGGCTTTATCATATCCTAAATCTCACCAAATTTGGCAGACTCATCACTTAGACATGGGGGAGTAAAAAATGATCAAAACCTCGCGTTTTCATATATGCTGAAGGGGCGTGGCGACATGGGGGAGTAAAAAATGATCAAAACCTCGCGTTTTCATATATGCTGAAGGGGCGTGGCCTGGCCTCAAAGTTAGGCATCTCGCCATGAAAAACGAAACACTAATAGCACCTACACGAAAACCATCTAATACATCAAACCTTCAGTGATTGACCCACAACCACTGCCCTGCAATACTGAATGGTCAAATCATGACATTAATTAAGCCACGCCCCCTCACAACAGGAAGTGTACAGTTATACATTGAACGTCCCGATCGGACACCTGTTACCTAATCAGCGGGACGGTCTGTCCAGTGACCGAAGACATGTTGCTGTAACAAGCTTTCCAACACTGACCGTTTTGGGTGGAGCATGTGGGCGTGGCAATGTGGCGAATCAGCCGTCACGCCGTCACAAACGAAACACTAATAGCACCTACACGAAAACAGTCTAATACATCAAACCTTCAGTGATTGACCCACATCTGGTCCCCTGCAATACTGAATGGTCAAATCATGACATTAATTAAGCCACGCCCCCTCACAACAGGAAGTATTTTTTCCCATTGAAAATGAATGGAGCTAAAATGAAAGTGCCTGTTGGAGGGGGCGTGGCTTAATTAATGTCATGATTTGACCATTCAGTATTGCAGGGGACCAGATGTGGGTCAATCACTGAAGGTTTGATGTATTAGACTGTTTTCGTGTAGGTGCTATTAGTGTTTCGTTTGTGACGGCGTGACGGCTGATTCGCCACATTGCCACGCCCACATGCTCCACCCAAAACGGTCAGTGTTGGAAAGCTTGTTACAGCAACATGTCTTCGGTCACTGGACAGACCGTCCCGCTGATTAGGTAACAGGTGTCCGATCGGGACGTTCAATGTATAACTGTACACTTCCTGTTGTGAGGGGGCGTGGCTTAATTAATGTCATGATTTGACCATTCAGTATTGCAGGGCAGTGGTTGTGGGTCAATCACTGAAGGTTTGATGTATTAGATGGTTTTCGTGTAGGTGCTATTAGTGTTTCGTTTTTCATGGCGAGATGCCTAACTTTGAGGCCAGGCCACGCCCCTTCAGCATATATGAAAACGCGAGGTTTTGATCATTTTTTACTCCCCCATGTCGCCACGCCCCTTCAGCATATATGAAAACGCGAGGTTTTGATCATTTTTTACTCCCCCATGTCTAAGTGATGAGTCTGCCAAATTTGGTGAGATTTAGGATATGATAAAGCCCCCAACAGGCACTTTCATTTTAGCTCCATTCATTTTCAATGGGAAAAAATACTTCCTGTTGTGAGGGGGCGTGGCTTAATTAATGTCATGATTTGACCATTCAGTATTGCAGGGGACCAGATGTGGGTCAATCACTGAAGGTTTGATGTATTAGACTGTTTTCGTGTAGGTGCTATTAGTGTTTCGTTTGTGACGGCGTGACGGCTGATTCGCCACATTGCCACGCCCACATGCTCCACCCAAAACGGTCAGTGTTGGAAAGCTTGTTACAGCAACATGTCTTCGGTCACTGGACAGACCGTCCCGCTGATTAGGTAACAGGTGTCCGATCGGGACGTTCAATGTATAACTGTACACTTCCTGTTGTGAGGGGGCGTGGCTTAATTAATGTCATGATTTGACCATTCAGTATTGTAGGGGACCGGTTGTGGGTCAATCACTGAAGATTTGATGTATTAGACCGTTTTCGTGTAGGTGCTATTAGTGTTTCGTTTTCCATGGCGAGATACCTAACTTTGAGGCCAGGCCACGCCCCTTCAGCATATATGAAAACGTGAGGTTTTGTTCATTTTTTACTCCCCCATGTCTGAGTGATGAGTCTGCCAAATTTGGTGAGATTTAGGATATGATAAAGCCCCCAAACGGCCATTTCATTTTAGCTCCATTCATTTTCAATGGGAAAAAAATGGCCGAAAAGGCTAAATAATTCAAAAAGCTAAAGTTGCAGCATTACCAAAAGTCATAGCCGGATTGTCCTGAGCGAGCTGGACATTTTGATATATGAATTGTTGAAATGGCACCAAAACTGTGCGAGTAGTTACATGCCAAAAAACGTACGGAATGAAGATAGTAACTATAACTAGAAAAACCGCATTTCCTGCGAAAATGCACGTGTGAATGCCTTAGCGCCGCTCCGCCCTTCTCGCGGCGTCCGCGGGAAGTCGAGCTAGTCCACCCTGAAACGCTCTTGTGCCTTTCCCGTACCCGTTCGGCACCTAATGCGCGAACCCAATTTGGTCCACATTCCAAAATGGCCGCCTTCCCATTTATCGTACAACGTTGATGCCAGAGGGTTTTCTGTGCGTCTTGGTGAATTGGACAAGTGTACCAAATTTCATGATCCTACGTGAAACTAAGGCCAATGCGGAGGGTAGTTTGAAATATTCTAGGTGGCGCTCTTGAGCCCTTTCTGTTGCAATTTTGGCCACGCCCCCAAAATATGTAATTTTTCACCAGTCCTGACGAGTCTGCCAAATTTGGTGAGTTTTGGGATATGATAAAGCTCCCAAAAGGCCAAACGTATTGTGACGGCGTTACGTCTGATTCGCCACATCGCCACGCCCACATGCTCCACCCAAAACAACCAGTCGTGGAAAGCTTGTTACAGCAACATGTCTTCGGTCACTGGACAGACCGTCACGCTGATTAGGTAACAGGTGTCCAATCCGGACGTTCAATGTACAACTGTACACTTCCTGTTGTGAGGGGGCGTGGCTTAATTATTGTCATGATTTGACCAGTCAGTATTGCAGGGGACCGGATGTGGGTATATCACTGAAGGTTTGATGTATTAGACAGTTTTCGTGTAGGTGCTATTAGTGTTTCGTTTGTGATGGCGTTACGTCTGATTCGCCATATTGCCACGCCCACATGCTCCACCCAAAACGGTCAGTGTTGGAAAGCTTGTTACAGCAACATGTCTTTGGTCACTGGACAGACCGTCACGCTGATTAGGTAACAGGTGTCCGATCGGGACGTTCAATGTACAACTGTACACTTCCTGTTGTGAGGGGGCGTGGCTTAATTAATGTCATGATTTGACCATTCAGTATTGCAGGGGACTGGTTGTGGGTCAATCACTGAAGGTTTGATGTATTAGACAGTTTTCGTGTAGGTGCTATTAGTGTTTCGTTTTTCATGGCGAGATACCTAACTTTGAGGCCAGGCCACGCCCCTTCATCATATATGAAAACATGAGGTTTTGATCATTTTTTACTCCCCCATGTCTGAGTGATGAGTCTGCCAAATTTGGTAAGATTTAGGATATGATAAAGCTCCCAAACGGCCATTTCATTTTAGCTCCATTCATTTTCAATGGGAAAAAGATGGCCGAAAAGGCTGAATATCTCAAAAAGCTAAAGTTGCAGCATTACCAAAAGTCATAGCCGGATTGTCCTAAATGAGCTGAACATTTTGATATATGAATTGTTGAAATCGCACCAAAACTGTGCGAGTAGTTACATGCCAAAAAACGTACGGAATGAAGATAGTAACATCTATAAACTGTAGATAATAATAAATATAAACACAATCTCTATAGTGTGAATGCCTTGTTGGCATTCACACAAATATAAACACAATCTCTATAGTGTGAATGCCTTGTTGGCATTCACACAAATATAAACACAATCTCTATAGTGTGAATGCCTTGTTGGCATTCACACAACTAGAAAAACCGCATTTCCTACGAAAATGCACGTGTGAATGCCTTAGCGCCGCTCCGCCCTTCTCGCGGCGACCGCGGGAAGTCGAGCTGGTCCACCCCGAAACACTCTCGTGCCTTTCCCGTACCCGTTCGGCACTCAGTGCGTGCACCCGATTTGGTCCACATTCCAAAATGGCCGCCTTCCCATTTATCGTACAACGTTGATGCCAGAGGGTTTTCTGTGCGTCTTGGTGAATTGGACAAGTGTACCAAATTTCATGATCCTACGTGAAACTAAGGCCAATGCGGAGGGTAGTTTGAAATATTCTAGGTGGCGCTCTTGAGCTGTTTCTTTTGCAATTTTGGTCACGCCCCCAAAATATGTAATTTTTCACCAGTCCTGACGAGTCTGCCAAATTTGGTGAGTTTTGGGATATGACAAAGCCCCCATAATGCCATTTCATTTTAGCGCCATTCATTTTCAATGGGATAAAAATGGCCGAAAAGTTCGCCTTTCCTTTCATCGTACAACGTTGGTGCCAGAGGGTTTTCTGTGCGCCTTGGTGAATCGGGGAGGTGTACCAAATTTCATGATCCTACGTGAAACTAAGGCCAATGCGGAGGGTAGTTTGAAATATTCTAGGTGGCGCTCTTGAGCCCTTTCTGTTGCAATTTTGGCCACGCCCCCAAAATATGTAATTTTTCACCAGTCCTGACGAGTCTGCCAAATTTGGTGAGTTTTGGGATATGATAAAGCTCCCAAAAGGCCAAACGTATTGTGACGGCGTTACGTCTGATTCGCCACATCGCCACGCCCACATGCTCCACCCAAAACGGTCAGTGTTGGAAAGCTTGTTACACCAACATGTCTTTGGTCACTGGACAGACCGTCACGCTGATTAGGTAACAGGTGTCCGATCGGGACGTTCAATGTACAACTGTACACTTCCTGTTGTGAGGGGGCGTGGCTTAATTATTGTCATGATTTGACCAGTCAGTATTGCAGGGGACCGGATGTGGGTATATCACTGAAGGTTTGATGTATTAGACAGTTTTCGTGTAGGTGCTATTAGTGTTTCGTTTGTGATGGCGTTACGTCTGATTCGCCATATTGCCACGCCCACATGCTCCACCCAAAACGGTCAGTGTTGGAAAGCTTGTTACAGCAACATGTCTTTGGTCACTGGACAGACCGTCACGCTGATTAGGTAACAGGTGTCCGATCGGGACGTTCAATGTACAACTGTACACTTCCTGTTGTGAGGGGGCGTGGCTTAATTAATGTCATGATTTGACCATTCAGTATTGCAGGGGACTGGTTGTGGGTCAATCACTGAAGGTTTGATGTATTAGACAGTTTTCGTGTAGGTGCTATTAGTGTTTCGTTTTTCATGTGACGGCGTTACGTCTGATTCGCCACATGGCNTCACCCACCAGACTGGGTGGTGGGTGACCAACCACGACCCAACGATAACTTCAGCTGGAGCAACAACACCACCAGCCTGATCAAGAAAGTTCATCAGAGACTCTACTTCCTCAGACGGCTGAGACGAGCTGGTCTGAGAAGTTCAGACCTCACCTCCTTCTACAGGTGTGCAGTGGAGAGAGCAAATAAATAGAATCAATCTACTGTATTTTTTTAGTACCAGAGTTCTCTTAAATATTCCTAATATTAAAGGTCCTGAGTTGACTCCTAATGCATCTTAGCATATATAACATTTCACCATATAAATGTACCTTAAATGTTTCAATGTTAATAAGCTAGTAACTTGCAAGAGACTTTGTTTTCATTCTCCAGATCAATACAGTGTTAAAAATAGTAAAACACCACAAGTGAAAATACTCACTTTTGGGATATGGGAAGTCACCTGCTGCATGATGAGGTTAAGCTGGACATCTTGGATCTTCTTCTGTACACCACCTGTCTGTTACACAGGTGGTAGATTGGATGCCGGTGTGTAGAGATGAAGGTGTTGTGTGGATTTTTTTCTGTAAAGAAAGTACAGAAGGCACATTAATTATGTATTTTTTTTAGCATTTTCCACATTGCTTGAAGTGCTTTGTGTACACATATGTAATCACATTTTAACTTTCTTAATACAGCATAAATAATAATATCCAGGTTATTTCAATTGCATTCCATCCACAGTGATCTTTATAATATTAAAATTAAATTCAAATAATTATATAATCACTGTTTCATAACATGAAAATTTCAAACTATTTAATGCTTAAATCTTTCTGCTACTTGATTTATTTAAGTTTAGAGTGTCTTTGAAACAACAGCACAACTTATAATGAAACTAAAGTTTAACTAAACTAAAACTAAAGTTTATTTATTCATTCAGATTTATTCATCAGAAAATTTGCAACTGCTGCTAAACGAAACGAGACAAAAGTTAACTAACACAGACAGACACTCTGAGGAGTAAACAGTTCATGATGAGCTGAAGATGGACAGACAGGAGTCGTCTTCACACATTCGGGTTTATAACTAGCAAGTAGCAACTTTTATAATGTTGCAGTACACCACAACCATGAGCACAGCTACTAGCTACTGTGACTGCAACAACCACCCACACACACCACCACGTCCCGAACACAGATGAGAACAGCTCAAACTTTGCTCATGTGTGCTCAGCGATTTATTAAACTCACTAATTATTACTTGCTTACCTGTGTAGAAAGGCACCATTAATAATTACAGCTGTTTCAACGTCGCTAGTTGGCCGTGTTCAGCTCTGACTGTAATGGTCCCCCGCTCCCCCTCCTTCCTCGGCTCGAACCGGAAGTGCTGGCGATCCGTGGCGATAAGAGACGAGTCCAGGCTCGAGGGCGACGGAAAATGCGACCTGTACAATCCAAAAGTTTTGTACAGATGGGACATAAGCTACGGCCGCTAGCGGCCGCTAGTTATAATTAGATTCAATGGAAAAGCATGGGAAAAGCCCCCAGGCGGCGCCGAGCGGGGAAACCGGAAGTACGTCACTCACAATCAGAAAACGTTTTTTGAAACAAACAATCATTACTCATAAAATATTTATCCTACACAACTAAAAACATATATGCATGCATTTCGAAATATTTTTATTTTATTATTTCACTTTTATAAAAAAAAATAAAAAAAATTCTTCAAATGGTGAAGAAGAAGAGCTGCAGTTCCAAGGAGGGGCGGCGCCCCTAGCGCCCTCTAGTGGCGGCCGCCTCTGGTCTAATGGTGAGTCTGACAGCCCACCTAATTGGATCTATTTATTCTTCTTTTGTTGCAATTTTCAAAATAATAAAATATGAAATAAAAATGAAAAAAATAAAACACAAATGAAAGTAAGATATTAATTGTTCCAAACCTCTCCCCTGGACCTTTCTTCCAAAAATCTGAACTTTCCCCTAAGTGTTATGATTTGCCGTACACAAATCATACAAACACCTCCTCACAGGCTCCTGGAGGAGACTTCAAATGTTATCAGCCATTGAATGGCCTAATATCAGTTGTTATCATCCCCATATGTTGCGTTCAGACTGCCCCTCCTGTACCTCCTAGTAGGGGTGCAGGAAAAAAAAAAGATTTTTTTTTTAGTCTTGGCAATTCAGAATCGATTATAAAAGCCCCAAAATCAATTTTTTTTTACATTAAAACCCAAAACATAAAGAAAATAAAACCATATCTCATAGTATATGAAAGAATACATAAAATGAAAGGTGGCAGAAAGAAGAAGAAATTTGACCTGAACCAGTGACCTCCAGGACCCGATAAGGATAAAGCAGGTAAAGATGATGGATGGCTTTTGTTGAAAAGATTTATCAAAAAAATCTTTTAAACAAAATCCATCCATACATATGAATTCATTATTATTATTATTATTATTGGGGCGTGACAAACAACTCTGTTTTTATTGGCTGGTCATTGTCCGGGTCACTCTGTGTTTTTAGTGTTTTTATAAATGCTGATAGAGAAGCAAGGGGACTATAGTTTTTTTTCAGTTACTTTGTCTAACATCAGTCTGTCAGTAGATAGTGACAGAGTGAAAAAATATGTTAAAAATATATTGTTTGAAAAGTTAGACTGCATTACAAAGTTACATAGTGCAGCTTTAATGTTTGCTACAAGCATACATTATTGTTTTAAATAAATGTTTTTTTTTTGTTTACATTATTGTTTAATCTTTTCATGATTTCAATGGAAAATTGTTTCAGAATCGAAAATCGTTTCAGAATTGAAAATCGATTCTGAATAGAAAATTGATCCTGGAATAAAAACCGTTTTAGAATCGAAAATCGATTTTTAATTGTAATGGTGCATCAAAAATCGGAATCAAATCGATTCTCCAGACACTGGAAGATTCGCACCCCTACCTCCTAGTAGGTTTAAAGGTACGTTATTAGCATTGTTAGCGCTGATAATAGGCTCCTGTGGTTAGGTACAGAGTAAAGGGTCTGGTGGTTTGGTTTAGAGTCAGAGTCAGAGAGTCTTTATTGTAATTTGCACCGCATGTGGTACATGAGATGAAAACGAGATTATGTACACAGGGTCCCATTTACATCCAACAACAAAATGTAAGAGAAAAAAAGTAATAACATCTAGGATATAACTAAGAAAAACATCAACTAGAAATACACTAAGCCCTAATGTAATAGAAAAACATCATTACAAACAGCAGCACGAACATGAGTCTGTATGAGCAGATGGTCACAGATGAACACAGCAACAAGAAAACAGATCAGCATCAGCATGATGTGATATTTTGCAGTGATTATTCTTATTATTTATTTATTCATGAGTCTAACAGCCTCAGGGTAGAAGCTGTTCCTCAGTCTAGTGGTTCTACATTTGATGCTCCTTAACCGCCGTCCTGAAGGGAGTGGGGCAAAGAGTGTGTGTGCTGGGTGAGTGGGGTCTTTCATGATGCAGGTGGCTCTTTTCCTGCATCTGGAGGTGTAAATGTCTGTGATGGTGGGGAGACTGACTCCAACAGACTTCTGTGCAGCCTTCACCACTCTCTGTAGAGCTTTTCTCTCTGCAACTGTGCAGCCTCCATGCCACATGGGTACAAGGGTAAGGGAGTTAAGTTTAGTGTCAGTGCTCTGGCTCTGGTGTAAGGTTAGGTTCAGGAAAAAGGTCACATGAAGCTGACAAAAAACACTTCTTGTTTGACCCGCGTGCGAAGCTGCATATTGTCAGCGATAGAAATATCACTTTAAACCTGCGAGGAGGTAGGATGGACAATAACGTCCATTCAATGGGCTGATAACATCCGAAGCCGCTGCAGAGGAGGACATGAGGAGGCAAAGGAGAGAGGGACTGACAGGAAAGGCCTTCAGCTTCTTTAAGCTCCACAGAAGAGCCGTTTGTTTAGAGGAAATGACACGTGCTGCGGCTGCTGCCGAGGAGGAAATGATCAGCGTGGTGGACCCATGTCAGATCCTCCCTGGCACCAAGAACACTCCACTCAGCTCTTTTTTTACCCCTCATCCAACACATAAACACACACACAAAGACCCCCCCCCCCACACACACACCCTCCTTGTCTTTTTCTTCCCTTCATCTTCTCAGCTCTGGATCCATCGCTCGTCTGTCATGGCAGGAGTGCAGCCAATCCATCACGGGTCAGAGCTGGGCGAGCTGTTAGGGCGTGCGCGCGAATGACTGAATATGTGCGTCAGAGAGTGGCGTTTGTGTATCAAAGCAGCAGAACAGTGCACACGCCGACCAAACGCACGGCTGGCCTTTAACTTCGCATGCAAGTTTTGTGCACACATACACCTTTCCTGGCTCCTTCACCTTTAATGAACAGTGTGGCCGCTCTTTCTTTCTCTGTGTTGGTGTGTGTGTGTGTGTGTGAACATGACAGAGGAAGTGGCTGGTCTGCCTTCACTGTGCACGGCTGACAGATTGTTGGACCGTGGCAGGATGCAAAGACCACCACGCTGGGATTGAGACTTATGAAGAAACACCAAATTATGTGCTGCTGGAGTGTGTCGGCGTGGGGTGGGGCAGCTTGCATGCTCAAACACACCAAGTCTGCACGACAACACACCTAATCGAGCTGTTGCTGCATTTAACCGAAAGTCTCCCACTGAGTCATGATATGCTGGTAGCAGCAAGTCACTATTACTGATGGCGTGTTGTTTTATTTACATAATACATCTCCTTTATGCGGCTGATGGGGTCCCAGTAAAACCTTGGATTCATGAGGCCATTTTCACGCTTGTTACCACAGGAAATATGAGTGTCTGTCAGCATGCATTGGAAAGAAGAAGAGAAAATGGTGAAAAGAGTGCAGATTTTCATGGCTCCATACAGCACATGCAAACGGTGGGGTTTGTTTTCTGGTGGCAGTAAATCGTGGCTCTGTGCAGGAAGACAAATTCAGGCTCTTAAAGCAAAGCAGCGGTGAAGCTTTGTAGTGTGCGAGACGAAGCATGTGTCTGGATGATGTGTGGGAGTAAGAGTTGCAAGTTTAACTGTGAGTTGCTTGACTGAGATGAAAAGCCATCAGGGGCATGGCGGGATTAAGTTAAGCCCAGAAGGGAGCCCTTTGGCTAGGCATCAATCAGCTCCTCTGCCATGTCTTATATCAGCCAGATAACCTGAGCACAAACTGTACATGAATTTAAAGGTGTTTTAAATTGTTTGTTTTTGCATTTGTATGCTGATAAAGCTGCAGGTGGGTTTGTGACGGGCCTTTGGGTCCCCTTTGTGAATGAACACCTGATTAATTGTCTGTTTTCTCCTTATAGCTGATACGTTGGAAGAGTTTTTGAGAGGGATAAGCTCCACCTACCAGGGGGAGAGGAGACCAGACGAGCATCTGATGGTTGGAGCCGGCTGGAACCTGGCTCCTTCTCCTGCTTTATGCAGATTCCGTCCTGTGCACCTGCAGGCGATTGCTATCGGACCTTTTGATCTGGGGGTTTATGGCAGGGCTGGACTTTTCCTGTTTTTGGTTGTAGGGTGAGGTACTGAGAAAGGGTGAGGGGAACGACCAAAGATCCAACGGCCAATTGCTGGTTTTCGGTGTCTCCCACTGTTTTGTTTTTTTGCCTAAACTCCCAGTTTCTCTCTTGTGTCCAGACCTGGGTTTAATAAAACTTGTTAAAACATCATCTGGTCTGGATTCCTTATGCTGTGTGTCCTGTATGAGCACATCAGGACATAACATATTGGGGGCTCGTCCGGGTTCATCTGTTGAAAGACATCAACTCTGACTATGTCACCATATTCTGAAGAAAAGGAGGTCTACTGCCTGAAATTTTAACATCTATCAGCCTTCTTCTCTAAAGACCAAAAGTAGTTTGGCTCTTCCTTTTGTAATAATCAAGACAGATAAAATGTCACAATTTTGATGTAAAATAAACGTAAAAGGACCAAAAAGAAGCATTAAAGCTGCTCATCAGGGACCCAGTGGTAACTGCATGCATGTGTTTGTCACTCCCCCTCTTAAGGATTCAAGGTTCTTTAGTGTAATTTGCATCGCATGTGGTACATGAGGTGGAACGAGATTGTGTACCCAAGGTCCCAGTTATATCCAACAGTAGCAAAAAAAAAAAAAACACAGACAGACAAAACCACAGTCTAAAAAGCTAACCTTAAACAAAACAGTGTGCAAAAACTGTAAGTTGAAAATCATAAATGGCGGAAGCATCCGATGGTTGTACGAGTCCATTTTCATGCGTTTTAAGTGTTTTTTTACATAAGACAGGGGTCTGCAGCCTTTATGATCAACAGAGCCGTTTTACGCCTTTGTTCACTAAAGTAAAAGTGTTCAGAGCCGCAACAACCTGCTACAACTGTGGTTATCAACTGGTGGCCCGTGGGTCACTTTAGGTTTGTTGGAGAAGACTTTGGTGACCTTATAAAGCTAAAATATCTACCGTAATGATTGTTAACATTTATTGATATTTTTACAATTTAAGCCAAATGAAAAGACCAGATTCTTGTAAAGAGGAGGGAAATAGTTTTGCAAATGAAAAACAAACTGCAGACCTATGCGGTTTTTTAAACTGAAAAAAATAAAAAGAAGAAAGAAGTTAAAGTGAGTATTTGCAAAAGAAATGACAAGAAAACTGAAAGTTATGCACCATAACTCATGTTCCCTGAAGGAAGGGAACGAGGTGCAACATACTTGCTATGAGAATTGTGCCCCCGCGCGATTACCTGAAGGAATACATTCACGCCTTTACGGCAGGGGCGTCAGCGTCGCGCCAGAGGCCCCGCCCTCTGGGTATTTAAGCGGCTGATGCCCATCCATCTTTCTCCAAGATTGCACTTCACCGAGCTTTCAGCATTGAAAGGGCCAGATATGTTGCACCTCGTTCCCTTCCTTCAGGGAAAATGAGTTATGGTGCATAACTTTCAGTTCCCTTTCAGTCTGGTCTCTCAATGTCAATGTCAATGTCAATTTTATTTATACAGCACATAAAAACAACCTGAGTCGACCAAAGTGCTTTACAGTTAAAAAAATAAAAACAGAGTAAAATGCATCTAGTGCCTCTCGGTGCAACATACTTGCTATGGGAACGTAATTCATTCACGCCCTTGAAATGCTCAGCAAAGTGCATGGGAGAACATCCATCCTAAAAAGACAGGCATCACAGGAGGAGACAAAGGAGATTGTCGTGGACTTCAGGAAGAGGGATGAACAAAATGCCCCTCTGACCATCAACAGCACTGCAGTGGAGAGAGTGGACAGCACCAAGTTCCTGGGAGTGCACGTCTCGAAGGACCTGTCCTGGAGCAGGAACACTGCATCACTGGCCAAAAAGGCTCACCAGCGCCTCTACTTTCTCCGCAAGCTGAAAAGGGCTGGAGCTTCAACCCCCATCATGTGCACCTTCTACAGGGGTGCCATAGAAAGTGTCCTGACCAGCTGCATCACGGTGTGGTTTGGTGCATGTACACAGTAAAAATGCCAGTGTTAAAATCTCAGGTGTAGTGTTAAATAAAGAGTGTGAGTGTTGTTTTAACATCACACAGCTTTAAAAAAACACTGCCTGCGTAATATTCGTCATATTTGCATTGTTAAATTCCAGTGCTAATTGGGTGGTGTTGCTTTAAGCCCCGCCTTCGCGTAACGTCTGCAGGGTGCCTTCTACTTTCTGTCGTGTTGCCACCAGTCACTGGTCGATATGGCTTCTGTTCGCACACGAAAGACACAATTCTTTCCTAAAGGTAAGCTAAATATCTGTACATGACTATTGTTTTGTTGGGAATGTGCTTTTTAGTTTGAAATATTGGCGATGTGTTATGTAAAAAGCTAACATTGCAAACAGCTAGCTTCAGAGGAGTTCATTTTCCGTAAGGTTACTCAAAATAATAATAAAAAAAGGTTTTAATCCAACATAAATGTCGAATGTTTTCAACTATTTTACATAATTTATGGTTTCATTGTGGCTGTTGTCTGGTTCGTCCTGTTGCTGGGTAAACTTTTGAGACGGAACGCAAAAGAGCGCGAAAAAAGTCCACCATAGAGCTCCGTAGATTAGACGTAAAGCAATTTTTGACGTAAATCCAAACATACGTTCTGCACCACATGTACAGTTCTGTATTACCAAGCACTTAGCCTATCCTAACACAGTGCCCTACATAATAAAAAAAACACACATATGTTTTTGAGCCATAATGAAGTGAAAAAAAGAGTTAATGGCCTATATTTGCTGGTGACTCGTATTCTTACGTCCATCCTCCGTATTCCGTATTGCGTTTACGACGTAAAACCGACGTCCGCCTCTGTCTATCCGCCGTACTCCGTTTACGACGTAAAACAGCGTTCACAGTACAGTACTGTACCAGTAGCAAAGCAAGTCACGTTACGGACTGCGGTAAAGTGAGCCTCCACTCAGCTCCGTCAGCCCTCACTAGCGTATTTGTGCACGTTTACAAGATACGGTAATGCTGCGGCGACTCGCTGCATGTTGCTTTTGTTGTCGTACCGTACGGCTAGCCGGCAGGGAGTGGATTCTGACGACTAGCTAGCTAGCTCAACATTCTAGCTTGGATAAAGTTTAGCTGAAAGAGCTAACCGTGTTCAAAGTGATAGTGGAAGGGATAAATAGCTGGTTTTTAATATCTGTAAGGTGTTGTTAAAGCTTGGATCTTGTCCTTTTTGTGCTCTGCAGAAATGCTGTGTTCAAGTGGCATCAGACAGTCCAGAAATGGGTTTGTGTTCCAGTAACAGATGACTGCTATGATTACTTGAAATTCATGCACGAGGGTAAGTTGAGTACTAATTATGATGTTGTAGCAGCTGCCATTAAATGAAGTAAGCTTAACGTAGTTTATCTCAAATTATGCCCAGAATGCTTATTAATCAACCCCTGTCTTTGTTCAAGTAATAATTAAGTCATTATTTTTCATAAAAATGGTGATGTCAAACAATATGGGTAACTTTAAAGACAAAATGTACCATTTCAACCACCAGTTCATTGTCTGAAAATGCTATTCAAAATATTTTCTAATTATAAATTTAATTGGCTCTTACAAGTTCTAACCGTATGCTATAAATTAGTTAAGGTGTGTATTTTTTTTCCTTCCAGTTTATGCTAAATTCAATTTGTCAAGTGAAATATGTGTAGACCTGAAAGACTCTTCTGGAGTTGATGTGGATTCTGACATTTTTGATGAACTCCTGAGGTCTGCAACAGTATCTTTCAAAAGTAGTCACTAAGCACTTTGGTAAGATTTAAAAGCATTAAAACAAGTGTTCCTTCTAATGCATTTTAAAAATATATAAATCAAAAGTTAAGTTCAAGTTGTAATGTCTTCTAAACTTTATACAGTGGGCGTCGTTGACGAGAGTGAGGTAACAGACGCTTCCTTCAGTTCTGAGTCAGCCTCGTCACTTGAATCTTCAAGCTCAGCAAGCTCATCTACAGTGATCACAGAGAAGACGACTGGTTGAAGGACCACCTGATGGCAAAACATGTGAGTTGTGTCAAGGTGGAAAATAGAATGATCCATTTTAAAATTCATTCATTTAAAGGCAAGCTAAAAGTAGCATCAGTCCATCCACCCACCCATCCATCCACCTACACACCCATCATCCATACCCACACATCCATCTGTCCATCGATACATCCATCCACACTTCCATCTATCCACCCATCAATCCATCCACCCACTCATCCATCCGTCCAGGCGTCCACCCTTCCATCTATCCATCCTTCCACCCATTCATCCATCCACACATTCACACATCCATCCATCTACTCATCCATCCATACATACATCCACGCTTCCATCCATCCATCTACTTATCCTGTTGTCCCTTTCCAGGTCAGGGGCAACTGGTGCCTATCTCCAGCACTCACTGTACGAGAGGTGGAGGACATCCATCACAGAGCTAAAAGTAAAATAAAATATGGACAGCTAAATAGCACAAAGTATGCAGAAGTAGTTTGGTTGCAAAAAAAACATACTTAAAAATAAAAAAACAGGATACCAGCCAGTCAGAATTTTCTGGATCTTGCAGTGACATTCTGCTCGTGTGTACAGGTGGCTGGCAGGTTGCATGTTGAGCTGCAGCGAGTCAGTGGAGCTGTTCCTGTGAGTCTTTCCTGGGCGGACGAGTCATCAGAGAATTCCAGTGAATGTAGCTGCTACGAGGTCATGGACACCAACGGAGAGATCGTCCACATGTCCAAAAGGCTCAGCTGCAGGGTAAGAAAGCCCACACCTCTTGGCAGGTTACAACAAAGACTTTAAAAGTCTTTCCTTCTGAGAGAATCGTTGTTTGTCTCGTCCAGGTGAGGATCAAAGAGACCACGGGGCTGCCGCTCAACCTGTCCAACTTTGTCTTCTGTCAGTACACATTCTGGGAGCACAGCAAGCCCACCGTGGCTCCTCCTATGGTCAGCCCTGACAGACCTTCTCGAAGCTCTGACGCTCACTTCACTGTCCAGTTTGATCACTGCAAGGTACAGGAAGAGTCTCTGATGCCTCGATTCTTGTCAGTTTTATTTTCAAATCATCTTTACCCTGACCCTTCTTGTTTTCTCCAGGACTTTGTTGTGCATGTGACAGATGAGATTTTGGAGTTCATCTCAGATGGAGCTTTGGCCATAGAAGTGTTTGAATGAAGGCAACATTTAAGCATAGACCGAATATGCTATATGATCTGGACCAGTCATCACTCATCTTGGATCACTTCCCTAGATTCTTGGATACACCAGGCTTGGTGAGAAACTCTGAGATTTGATTAACCGAACTTT
>JBBPBX010062904.1:0-10649 GCA_038048925.1 Garcialebias charrua
AACCTTGCCCCTCCTTATCTATCTGACCTCCTACAAATCTCCATCCCATCACGCTCTCTCAGATCCTCCTCTTCACTACATCTCCATGTACCCTCTGCCCGCCTCTCCACCATGGGGAGCAGGGCCTTCACCTGCTCTGCCCCTCACCTCTGGAACGCTCTACCACCAGACCTTCGAAACACCACCTCCCTTTCTCTGTTCAAGACTGCCCTGAAAACCCATCTCTTCAGACTAGCTTATCATTAACTTTACTAAATGTATTTTTATTATCTTGCATTTTATATCCTTTATGTATTTTATATTTCAATTTGTCGCTGATAATGATTTGATCTGTATTACACTGTATTGGTTTGTTAAGTGTCCTTGGGTGTCCTGAAAGGCACTTTTAAATAAAATGATTATTATTCTTATTATTAACTTCTGTTGTATTTTGATGCTGTATAAATAAACTGAATTGAACTGAATTGTACTGGCTTGAGGTGATACTGACAAAGGTGGGAGGATATTGTAAGAGATTTTGGAAGCTGGTAAAAATCCCTGCTTTTAATGAATCAAACTGATCCTGTCTAATATCGAGTCGTGGAAAACTGTTGTGAAGTATTTACAATACAATATAACACAACTTTATTTATAAAGCACTTTAAAACAACACCATTGGCCAAAGTGCTGTACATGAACACATTCAAGCATAAACAACTTTAACATCAACATACAGGTGGTCCTCGACTTACGGCGGTCTCGACTTACGGCGATCCAACTTTACGAATGCATCTTATTAATAAAAATATACAATAAAATAAAATAAACTAATTTTTAAAAATGTGTGTTTAAATGTTCTTGATTCCATGTGTATAGCACTTTGTTGCAAATGTGGTCATTTTAAATGGCTTTATAAATAAAGTATTATTATTATTATTATTAAGCCGATTTACACAGTTTCCGCCAGTTTCCGACAGTTTTTGGCAGTCAGTTTTCAGCAGTGCCCACCAGTTTAGCCAGTTAGCTCAGGCCTCAAGAGCCGGCTTCGGACGGACCGTGTCCGATCAGAGGTTCCTGCGCTCGGATACATGAGCTGGAGCTGAACGGCGGTTTTGCGGAGGGACAAAGGAAAACGACTTGGAGACCGCGTAAAGCAGCAGACAGCGAGCCGGACTGGAGGAGCAACGAGATAACATGCTGTTCTATGAAATTTCAGATCAACCCCAAATGGTTAATGTTTTATCATCTTTTAAACCAGGTTCGTGAGGATAGGCACACGCTTTGTTTGGAAAAAGTTCACACACGACTTAATTAAAAATAATGAATATTTATTAAAGAAGTCTGTTACAGAAAAAAGGAAACAACAAAGACAAAACATTTGTACATCTCTTCAGATATACAATAAACATACAAACAGTTTTCCTGCTAAGATCAAAAGTGTCTGTTTAACCTTGCCACAGTACTAACTGCAACAAACTGTTATCTGCTAGGATCAATGTGTCATTTATTAAACCCCGCCACAAAGAACAGTACACACAACAAGGCACTGATGTAAAATACAGTATCTCCTCACCTTGACACTGAACCGGGAAGTCACACACGGTTCGGCGGGAGATATGGCCATCAATGCTCGACCGGACGTCTGGGCCAAAGACTCGCGGACAGACTTCCAATTGTTTATCCAAGCGCTTCTTAATTTATACCTTGTGGAGTACATGACTTCACTTACTCTCATCAAACATGTTTTCAATCAAACTTGTTTTTAGAGCGGTGCCAAGCATTGCCAAAAGCTTTCTGTTTCATCTAAGTGCTACAAGGTCAGTTTGTCCTCAACTGAACACAACTCCCTTTTCAGCAGAACTGCAAGGCTTGAAGTGAGATGGGTGATATGCATTCATTCATCAAAGACCAGTTTTTCCAAGAAAGATGGGCCCTTTTATCATTCAAAGAAACTTTGGGCCTTTGAAGCAAAGCCGCACAAAACCCCCACTTCAAGGCTAGTTTAACACTAGGAATACCAGAATATTCAGATGAGTACTACACTTACCAGAGACTGTAAAATGACAGATTGAGGGATTTGCATTCCATTAGGTTTGTGTGACCCCCTGGGGCTGAAGTCTTTTGTGTGCTCAAAACATCCCCCCAGTAGCCAAAACAAAACATCTCCCCCATATTCCAACAACAACATTCCTTCTGCAGGTTCAAAGTGCAGCTTTTTACAACACAGACCAAACTTTTGGAGATGTTGATGACTCTTTGCAAATGTCAACGCTAGAAACTTCAGTTTATTTTATAGATATACGTTTTATACTTTTTATACTACTATGCAAAAACTCAGGACAGTATTACACTTTTATTATTTCATTTTATGCTTATGTTCATTGGGTGTTTGGTGTTTTAGTGTTGGTGTAAATTTTCATACTTTTATACTATTATGAAAAAACTCAGGACAGTGTTACACTTTTTTACTATTTTATGCTTATGTTTATTAAATGTTTTAGTGTTTAGTGTTTAGATGGTTACTGTTGCACCGAGGGACTGAGAGAAATGCAATTTCGGTCCTGTGTATGTCCTGTACATATTGCAGTTCTGACAATAAAGTTGACTGTAGCCGTGTTTCCATCAAGGTTTCTAGGTGCGCATTTTGAAGTATCGCAGCAGAAAAGCTTAATGGAAACGGCAAAATCCGTATTTACTTTCTCAAGTTCGCCAAAAAGTTTATACGCTCGCTTGAGGTGGTTTTTGGGATCTGCGAAAATGAGCAGATGCGCAAAACGACAGATGGAAACACATTTGCCGACTCGTGCTGCCGTAGCGAACATTCACGTCACGTGACTGATCAGCTGTTTCCGCTCCGGACAACATGTAACATCGCTAAAACTAGTTGGCATGACAGAATAAATACAACTCGCCCGATAGCAACACGTACCTGAAATATTCTCTCCATTTTGATGAGATGTGTGGCCGGGTTCTGTTTTCAACCGCTACTTCCTGTTTACTGTAGACATGCGCAGTGCTGACGTCTGACGTAATGACGCTGACGTCTGACGTAATGACGCTGACGTCTGACGTAATGACGCTGTGCGCGGCTTGGAAGAAGCGCTTCAAGCCAGTAGATGGAAACACTTCTGATCTGCATTAATTTGTATTTACATATTTGCGAGGTAGCTCAAAATTCGAAATGAAAATGGATGGAAACACAGCTTTGACTGCCTCTAAGCGAGCAGGTCCCCGGTTCAAATCCTGGTCCGGGGGCCTTTCTGGGTGGAGTTTGCATGTTCTCTCCGTGCATGCGTGGGTTTTCTCCGGGTGCTCCGGTTTCCTCCCACAGTCCAAAAACATGCATGTTAGGCTGATTGTTAACTCTAAATTGACCCTAGGTGTGAGTGAGACAGGTCCCTCTTGTAAATGAGTCCCCGTGGCTCAACGAGTCCAGCCTGTATAAATAAAGGTTGAATGAATGAATGAACAAACTGATATGGAGAGAACACAAATTCTGTAAGAATAAAAATACTAAATATCACCTATTCCATGGTCAAGGCGGGATTGCATTGGTCACTTTTATCTGAAGGCGGCGGGATTGTACAGGTGGTCCCCGACTTACGAGGACATCGACTTACAGGCCTTCGGCCTGGAAACCCTGCTATGGACCGTGTCGGTTCATAAGTTTCTCCGCGGAGACACATGCGCTTTATGTGAACGGCGGTTTTGTCAGGAAGGCATCTTTGTCCTTCCTGGACGAAGGACAAATGGTAAATGGAGCTTATTTATATAGCGCTTTCCAGCCCCCTATGAGGGGCCCCAAAGCGCTTTACAATACCAACCATCCAACCATTCATACATATTCATACACCGGTAGCGGCAGACTGCCATGCAAGGCGCCATCCAGTCCTACCGGGAGAAACTCGGGGTTAAGTGTCTTGCCCAGGGACACAACGACACATGGTGTGGGGAAACGGGATTCGAACCTCCAACCTTCCGATCGGTGGACGAGTGCCATTACTACTATGCCACGGCTGCCTATCTGCCTATCTGCAAGCTACATGCTGAGTGAAATAAAATTGAATAAAGATTTTTCACTCCAGTTTTCATGTAAACATTCATACTTTTGAGTGTGGAAAAATGATTGTGTTATACAACAAATACAGAGCTTTATCATTCAATGGGTCTCTGACTTTGTACAGTACTGTAATAGATTTAGTATTTTTATTCTTACAGAATTTGTGTTCTCTCCATATCAGTTTGTTCATTCATTCATTCAACCTTTATTTATACAGGCTGGACTCGTTGAGCCACGGGGACTCATTTACAAGAGGGACCTGTCTCACTCACACCTAGGGTCAATTTAGAGTTAACAATCAGCCTAACATGCATGTTTTTGGACTGTGGGAGGAAACCGGAGCACCCGGAGAAAACCCACGCATGCACGGAGAGAACATGCAAACTCCACCCAGAAAGGCCCCCGGACCAGGATTTGAACCGGGGACCTGCTCGCTTAGAGGCAGTCAAAGTCAAAGTCAAAGTCAACTTTATTGTCAGAACTACAATACAGGTAGTCCCCATTTACGAGCGCTCTGATCTACGAGGTTCCGGACTTACGAGCTGGCGAATTATTGGAAAAAACGCAAAAAATACTGAGTTTTCCTGTGTTTTTTCACCACAGTTCGTTAGCTAAACATGTGGACACACGTTTCCGATCATTTTTATGCACTCATAAGCAGTTTTTCGATGAAAAACGAGTGTTCGTAGTCGCGCTAGCAAAACCGTTCCAATTTACGAGCGAAATTCCGGACTTACGAGAAGCGTGGCGGCCGTTCCAAATTACGAGATTTCCAGTTTACGAGCGCCTCGTTGTAACGGATCTCGCTCGTAAATCGGGGACTACCTGTATGTACAGGACATACACAGGACCGAAATTGCGTTTCTCTCAGTCCCTCGGTGCAACAGTAACCATCTAAACACTAAACACTAAAACATTTAATAAACATAAGCATAAAATAGTAAAATAGTAAAAAAGTGTAACACTGTCCTGAGTTTTTTCATAATAGTATAAAAGTATGAAAATTTACACCAACACTGAAACACCAAACACCCCTAAAACACCAAACACCCAATGAACATAAGCATAAAATGAAATAATAAAAGTGTAATACTGTCCTGAGTTTTTGCATAGTAGTATAAAAAGTATAAAACGTATATCTATAAAATAAACTGAAGTTTCTAGCGTTGACATTTGCAAAGAGTCATCAACATCTCCAAAAGTTTGGTCTGTGTTGTAAAAAGCTGCACTTTGAACCTGCAGAAGGAATGTTGTTGTTGGAATATGGGGAGATGTTTTGTTTTGGCTACTGGGGGGATGTTTTGAGCACACAAAAGACTTCAGCCCCAGGGGGTCACACAAACCTAATTGAATGCAAATTCCTCAATCTGTCATTTTACAGTCTCCCATGGGAGCTATATGTAAAATATGTACAAGTACATGTGTTTGGTATTCCTAGTGTTAATGAAACATCTTGACACTAAACTAAAATGTTTAGTGTTACATTAAGCATTAACTCTTAACATAAAAAATTGATAAACATTTAGTCAGAAAAACATTAATACTTCTTAAACTCTTCACATGCTAACAAGCCTAGCTGTAGGATGGACAGGTGGATGCTAACGCCCCACCGGGGACACGGAGCCTACGGGCTGCGGAACTCGCCTCGATGTCCGCCTGGCAGCCTAAGATGTTGGATGGATACCAAGCTAACATGCTAAAACGCGGAGAAACAGCTGCGGCCGGGAGCGCGCCTCGATGTCCGCCTGGCAGCCTCAGATGTTGGATGGACACCGAACTAACATGCTAAATTGCGGAGAGGTCAGCTGCGGCTGGGAGCGTGTCTTGATGTCCGCCTGGCAGCCTAAGATGTTGGATGGACACCGAGCTAACATGCTAAAATGTGGAGAAACAGCTGCGGCAGCTTTTTGGAGGGTCTCACATGCTAACGCGGAGAGGCTAACATGCTAACGCGGAGGGGCTAACGCTAACGCGGCGCAGCTTGTTGGACGGACACCACGGAGAAACGGCTCCCAGTAAGTTATTAACTATTTTTCCTTCCTTAATGGCTCCAAGTGTATGGAGTTAACATACTAACAGTCCTTCTTGTAAACAGTTTGGATCATGTGAAGCAGGACGAAGCTGCAGAGCTCAGACGTGCAAGAGCTAACATGCTAAAAGACGGAGACAGACTTGACCAGCTCAAAGTAAGAAATTAACTTTTTATAAAGGTTCAAAATGTACTGTATGTGCTTTTTGATAATTATATAGGGAACTGTGTTAGGATAGGCAAAGTGCTTGGTAACTACAGTACCGTACATGTACGTGTATAAGTGGCAGCTGTTCCCTTTTCAGTCAGTCACTCGATGCAACACTATTGCTATGGGAAATTGCATCCCCGCGTGATTACCTGAAGGAATACAATCACGCCTTAACGGCAGGGGAGGTCAGCATCACCCCAGAGACCCTGCCCTCTGGGTACTTAAGATGCGGACGCCCATCCTACTTTCTCTTTTTGCCCTTCACCTCGCTTAAACCTTAACTTATCTTCTCTTCGTGGGACTTCTCTGTTTGTTCATCGCTTGACCAGAGGTGAGCTCGCTCCCAACGCTGAGCGTACAGAGAATTTTGCCTGCGTACTGCTGGGCTGGCGAAAGCTAGTCCGGCACATTTTTCCTTAACCCCAAAGTTTTTTCTTCTCTTCTCTCCTCAGACTGCTTTGCTCGACGGCGCTAACTTCGTCACATTGCTACCCTGCTAAGTCGTAGTAGGCTAGCCAGCGAAAGCGACGTGACGGAGGAGACATCTCGAAAAAGAATTTTGGAAAGACTTGCTTGTTTTCTCTCGGACATGGCTCCAGAGAAAGGAAAGCGAAAGCCGAGATTTCCAAAAAAGGCTAGCAAGACGGCAAGCCCAACCTCGCGCGCCTGCCCCAGCGGCTGCAGTTTTTCCCTCTCGGCGACAGACACTCACGAGGCCTGTCCTGTCTGCCTAGGAATGTTGCACGCGAAAATGGCACTGGACGTGCCCGACTCCTGCCTACACTGCTGCCAGATGCTGAAGGCAGTGAGGAGGCACCGGGTGGACTTTGTGGCCAAAGCCATGGGCGTAGCTACAGCGCCAACAGACCCGGACCTCACTGAGACTCTCACTCCCACGCCGGAGCTCGAGAGCATGGTTTTGGAGGACAGTACTCGAGTCAAATGGGGCGACAGCCCAGATGTGGCGGCTCCCATCGGGGACTCGACAGCCGACTTTGACATTCGAGGCATGATGAACGCGGATGAGATCTCGCTAACAGCTTCAGGTGAATTTTCTGGCGACGAAGCTGACAACAAGTACGACTGGGAGGAGGGGGACCTCTCTCACATCCCTGTGCCTTTGCTCCCGGAGACTGACACTTCGATCCCGCTCTGTTCGACTTGTGCCGCAGAGCGGCAGACGCGCTACAGATCCCATGGCCCAAACCTCTACCCCGTTAACAAGTCACGAGATTGGCAGAAAATTATTTTTACGCTAAGTAGCAATCTACAATGAGGCACAGGATGCCCATCTTCCCGGATTTCCTCACGGAGCTGACTCGCACCTGGCCTGAGCCCAAGGCTCCTATGTTGCTCCCACTCTTACAGTTCCTCGACGTGGCTGGAATGGAGGCAGCAGGAATAGCCAGTGTGCCACAAATGGAGGACACGCTTGCATCTCATTTGGTCCCCAGGTCCTCTGGAACAAAACCGACTCTGTCCAGTAAAGCCTGTCAAGCCTTAGCTACTCAGCTCGAGAAATGCTACAGGGCTCAGGGCCTCGCGGCGCGCGCGATGAACACGTCCGCGATGATGCAGGCATACCTGGCTGAAAAACTACAGGAGCTCCAGGTGACGACAGACAAGCAGGCTGCCACCGAGGTGTTGGAGGAAGCCCGCAGGGCAACAGACTTTGTGCTCCGCATGATAGGGACTGCAGCCATTACACAGGGCAGATACATGGCTGAGGTGGTCATTGCCCAACGTCATCTGTGGATGACTCTAACAGACCTCCCGGAGGGACAACAGATTCATTTTCTGCACCACTCGATAGAACCGACGGGACTGTTTGGAAAGGCTCTGGACCGGATTCAGACAAGGCTTGAACAGAGGCGCAAACAGGCTGAGGCCCTCCGGGAAGGCATGCCCAGGAGAGCTTTTGCCCCCCCCCCAGGGAGACAGCTGGGAACAGGCCCGTGCAGCCTCGGCACCGCTCAGCCACACGTAATCCGCCGCAAAAGAGACCAGAGTACGAGGGGGAGCACCGGTAAAGACCCCCACCGGGTCCGCCACAAGCCAGTCATTCCTGGATGACAAACCTGTTCGATCCTGTTCCTAAACAGGTTCGTTCCCCACCAGGCGGTCCAACAGAGGACCTCCTCAGCAAATCGGGACACAAGACAGAAACGTGCCTGATGAAATGGGCCCTCTGCTTAGCTTTACAGGCTCGCCCGCCCACGTGGTACGGGAGCTGAATTTTATATGTCCAGACTTTATTTGTAAAAAGGTACAAAAATCTGGTGACTTTGATGTGTGCACAAAACATGTATTTTCTGCTGTAAGTCACATAAAGTCAGAAATGTCGTTACACAAAAACACGAATAAAAACTCAAAGAACAGCTTCACCCTGTTTCTTGACTCAAAAAACAAAACAAAACACAGCAACATCAACAGCAGCTCCTCTCTGATACCGATCACTATAAAGGGTGGGGGGCTGTCCCCCCCTTCCCTCATGGCTCATGGGGTACTAGCTCAGACAATAAACCCCAGTAGGTGGCCTCAGGGCTGTCTGCAACAGACAGACCCAGAGGCGTCTGCAAACAGGTACACCGGCTCTCAGGGGGCCAGGTGAGGGGGGTCACATCTTCCAACCCCCACCTCGTCGGAACCCACAGGGCCGACAATACACAAATTCAACAAACCTGCAACACGTCCGCACGCCCGGAGGGCGTGCCGACAGAACCTGATACCCATGGTGACATGCCGTTTTGGCCACCAGGTGCTTTTCAGTGGATTTCAGCAATGAGTGACGGGGAGGGGCACGTTAGAGGCCCACAGGGCCGGGCCAGACTCACGTGCTGGCAAAGGAGACGGTGATGACGCTGCAGGGTCTGTAAACAAGCGTTACAAAACAGGAAATGCACCAGGGCTGGATCAGTTTCCTCTTCCACATGCTCGGAAAGGTCTGGACTTAATGTCATCAGCCAAGCTTATAGGTGCTCAGCAGAAAAAGGTGTTTAGTGCAGTTTTACATCCTTACGCTGAAACTAACTTTTCATCTTACACGGACAGCAGACCGTGCACAAGCAGTGAACCTGCAACATGTGACAGTGCTCATTGCACTGAATCAGCTCTGCTTTTAAATGGCATCCCCTCATCAGGAGAGACACAGCTCCCTGGAGTTTTACCAAGCTCCAGAGTAATGGTGGGGCCGGGGGCTTGTGAACCAGACCCGGTCTTGGAACCAGGGACGTGCAGAGCCCACTAAAGGGGCAGGTGCTCAAAAAAAAAAAAAGGGTGGGGTACATACAACCGCATTTTAGGACAGAATATTAACAAAGTCACATGACGCCCCCTGCCGTTAAGGCGTGATTGTATTCCTTCAGGTAATCGCGCGTAATCCCATAGCAATAGTGTTGCACCTTGTTCCCTTCCTTCAGGGAACATGAGTTATGGTGCATAACTTTCAGGTGTGTGTTGTTCGACTTAAACGGCGATTTTTGTGTTACGAACAGCCGTAGGAACGGAACTTGTTTGTAAGTCGGGGATCACCTGTATACCACAAAAGTAATGAGCTACCAAATCATAAAACAGCAAACAGTAAAAACAATAAAACAAATAACTTAAAAACACAAAAACAACATTTCAAGATGAGTTAAAAGCCAAAAAAGAAAAAAAAGTGTCTTCAGAGAAGAGTTAAAAACAGGAAGTGTAGTCAAAGGCAGCTCGTTCCACAGTTTAGGGGCAGAGAATGAGAATGCCCGGTCACTTCTCAGCCTGTTCGGCTTTGGGATGGCCAACAGCAGATGATCTGCTGACCTGAGAGAGAACGTGAGGAACGTACGCCTGGAGCAGGTTGGACTGTGGGGCGAAAACAAACAAAAGAACCTTAAAATTATTCTAGAAACTTATACTTTGACAAAGAAAACCTGAAAAATGTACAAAACGATCACATTATGTGAAATCAGACTAAAGATGAGTTTTCAGAAGTGACCTGCACGCCGTCCTGTCAGTCGTTCAACCAGGAACTCCTCTGTATAAATGTTTTTATCAAGTGTAAGTCTATATAATCAAAGCGGCTGAAAGTGGTTTATGCAAAAGACCAAAGGTCCTGAATACAAAGGTCAATTGAAAGGTGTAGAAAAAAAAATCAAGTTCAATTTAATAGCCGCTTCAATAAACTGACCTCAACCTGCTGAACCTTACCTTTGTTTTATGGATGAGGAAATGACACAAAACAATGGGGTGCCTTTTGTAAAGTTGCACATTCAAAAATTAACATCAATTTTTTTGGGGGTTTATTTAGCTTTTAATAAGAAGAAAATGTTTTTTTTTTTTCAAAGTCATATTTTCACCATGTTGTTCATACATTTATAAATGTCATAGTTCCC
>JBBPBX010062905.1:9828-20690 GCA_038048925.1 Garcialebias charrua
AGCTTCTATAGCACAGTTTTCTCCACAGCTACACAAAGACAAAATAAATAGCTTTAAATATGTAATCAGCAGTTATATGTCTCCTCATGTCATCAAAAACTACCGCTGAGGGGGTAGAAAATATAGCACATCTGGCCTTCAAGGGATAGTTTGGATGTTTTTGGTGGTGGTGTTTCTATGGAGGGTTGACGATCAGTCTGTGTTTTACCTGCTGCAAATGGTTGTCAGAACAAACTGGAAATTCTTGTGAAGCAGTCAAGTTAGCCAATATTTAGATGAAATCAGGAGTCACCTCACAGATAATACTTGTCATGTACTTTTATTTTTATGTAAACAAAATATTTTCTTCTCGTTACTTTACATGAAAGTTCTGTTTATGATTTTGCTCAAGTCATTATGTGAGATGTTAAATTAGTAAAAATAAATACGGCAAAAGAAATGTTAAAAAGTATTGCAAATATGACCGCTAGGGGGCGCGTTATGGAGTAGATGCGAACCACGAGGTCCCAACATTTAAAAAAAATAAGTTTATAGATCACCCAAAGTGGCCCAATTCTTATATATTTTAAGTTGCAAGTGGAGAATCGATGTTATTTTACAAACTTCTGCCTTGTCTTGAAGCAAAAGAGGAAGTGACATCATCGCTGGAGCAACAGGGCGAGAGCTGAGCTCCAGCTGAAAGCAACGTAAAACAAAGAAATATATATATCTGGCACAAACTGAACGTCGCGGACGAACTGAAGAGTTGCCACCAGAAGCCACGAGCTGAGCTGGCTGACCGATATTGAATCTTTGATTGGAGGGGGCCGAGCGCGGATCTGTGAGATTGCGTCTCGAGCCACAGGCTAAGCTGGCTAGCCAACCTGAAGCCGCCGCGACCAGAGAGGGCTGAACGCCGCACGGACTGAAAAGCCGTCGACAGGTATCGTGTGCAGACCTCGGAGCTGTTGCGACCGAAGGAGGCTGAGCGCCGTGCAAGTACCAATGTACCGCTGTCGGGAGCTACGAGCTGGGCTAGCATCAGAGCTACGTGCTGTGCTAACTGAGCTAGCATCCGAGCTGCTGTGACCGGAGGAGGCCGAGCGCCGTGCGCGAACCGGAGGACCACCGCCTGGAGCTTCGAGCTGGGCCGAGCGCCGTGCGCAAACCGGGGGACCGCCGCCTGGAGCTTCGAGCTGGGCCGAGCGCCGTGCGCAAACCGGAGGACCGCCGCCTGGAGCTTCGAGCTGGGCCGGGCATCGTGCGCGAGCCGGAGGATCACCGTCTGGAGCTGGGCTGGCATCGGAGCTGCGCCTGGAGCTATGTGCTGTGCTAACTGGGCTAACATCGGAGCTGCTGCAACCGGAGGAGGCCGGGCGCCGTGCGTGAACTAATAAACAAAAACAATAAAAACATAATAATAAGTTGTGTATATAGATCACCAGGAGCAAATATAGAAACATTCACGGATAAAATCTTGGAGCTAATGGAGAAGAGTTTTAATTAAAAAATTGTGTGGAGACTTTAACATTGATATGGGAAATAAAACAGATTCAAATAACATAAGCACATTTATAAACTCAATGTACAGTTTAAATATGTATCCATTGATATCAAAGCCAACAAGAATTACAACTCATAGTGCCACAATAATTGATAATATTTTCACAAATATAACAAATGGGGACGTGATAGGTGGTATCTTAACGACCGACTTAAGTGATCATTTACCAGTTTTCACAATCTATAAAAATGATCAAAACATCACAAAAGCAGTTACAACGAAGAAAAAGATCATAAACACGTCAAAAAGAGTTTTGGAAAAATTGAAAGAGGATCTGGATAAACAAGACTGGAGTGATGTGTATGTTGATGATGCGAACAGAGCATATGATGAGTTTATGAATATCTTGGAGGCTCTGTATGAAAAGAATTGTGTGCAAACAAATCATACAAAGAGAAATAAGGTTGATCAACCATGGATGACAAAAGGGTTGAGAAATGCTTGTAAAAAAAGAATTATTTGTATTCATGTTTCTTGAAATTGCGAAGTCAGAGCGCTGAAGAAAAATATAAAAAGTATAAAAATAAATTAGTAGGGATTATAAGGAAACATAAGAAAGAATATTATAGTAAATTATTAGATAAAAGTAATGGTGATATGAAAGCAACATGGCGAGTAATGAATAGTGTCCTGAAGAATCATAAAACAAAAACTGGTATTTCAAAATACTTTGTAAAAGACAACGATGAAATTCATGATGAAAATGAAATTGTAAATGGATTTAATCAATATTTTGTGAATGTTGGATCAAGCCTTGCAGCTAAAATACCAAAAGCAGATAATAATGTGATCCATTCAATTAAAGGTTGTGCAAATAGTATTTTTCTAAATGGAACCAACAAAGAGGAAATAATGAATGTAGTAAAAAATCTTACAGACAAGAGATCAAGGGACTGGGTGGACATGGATATGATGTTTGTAAAGGACATAATGAGCCATGTTATTGAGCCATATGTAATTTATCATTTTCAACAGGAATATTTCCAGATAATATGAAAGTAGCTAAGGTAGTTCCTCTTTTTAAAAATGGTGATAAATGTGTGTTCAACAATTATAGACCTATATCCTTGTTACCACAGTTTTCAAAAATTCTTGAAAAACTATTTGTAAACAGACTAGATCAATTTATAGATAAACAAAATATTCTAAGCAACAGTCAGTATGGGTTTAGAGCAAAAAACTCTACATCAATGGCTCTCATGGAATTAATGGAACAAATAACTACTGCTGTCGATCAAAAACAATATTGTATCAGTATTTTTGTTGATTTAAAAAAAGCATTTGATACTATTGATCACACCATTCTCCTTGAAAAACTGAACAAATATGGTATTAGAGGACCAGCATTACAGTGGGTATCTAGCTACTTGAAAGATAGGAAACAATTTGTACAAATAAATGATGTAAGATCTGACCTCTGTAATATCACATGTGGAGTTCCCCAAGGCTCTGTACTTGGACCAAAGCTATTTATTTTATATGTGAATGACTTGGTAAATGTGTCAGGGCTCCTTAAATGTGTACTTTTTGCTGATGATACCACATTTTTCTGTTCAGGCGAAGATATAGAACAAATGTTGGAATTGATAAAGACAGAATTTGTCAAGATACAAACTTGGTTTAAAATAAATAAATTATCATTAAATCTAGAAAAAACTAATTACATGATATTCAGTAATAAAAAGAAAACTGTTGATGTTCCACTCAAAATTGAGGGTGTTGAGATTTGTAGAGTGAGTGAGGTGAAGTTTTTGGGTGTTATCATTGATGACAAACTGACATGGAAACAACACATAAATTCTGTAAGAATAAAAATAGCTAAATCGATTGCAGTACTGTACAAAGTCAGAGACCTATTGAATGATAAAGCTCTGTATTTGTTGTATAACACAATCATTGTTCCACACTTAATCTATTGTATTGATGTTTGGGGGAAAGCGTGTAAAACAATCACAAAGCCTATTTTTGTATTACAGAAAAGAGCTGTAAGAATTATCACTAGAAAACATTACCGTCATCCATCAAGTACATTATTTTATCAACTGAAGTTATTGAAGTTCCATGATTTGGTAGACTATAATATTTTATCAGTTATGTATAGGGCTCAAAATAATGCATTACCTTTAAATATCCAAATGCATTTTGTTAAAAGACAAAGTTGTTATAATCTTAAGGGGACAGAGATGTTTGTAAAACCACAATTCAGAACTAGTTTGAAGGGACGTTCTACCTCAATCCAGGGAATTAGATTATGGAATGGCTTGGAGAATGTAGTTAAAAATGCCAAGTCAATGTTTACATTTAAGAAAATGATCAAAATGGCGCTGGTGTCACTAGCATGCCGTCTCTCGCTGTTTGTGTTCGTGCTGTTTTTATTTTTTATCACCAGTACCAGTTCGCTGCTTGTGTATGATCAAAGGTGGGCGGATGAACGCTAGGGAGCGCTAAAGCACTATTCCGCTTACAGTGGACCTAAACTTTTTGTCAGCGTTTTTGTGAATTGACTAACTTTTATAATTCATAAGCGGATTTGTGCTATTTTTATTTAAAATGCAGTACCGCTAATAACTAATTATCTATCAGTAAAAACCAATAAACTTATTTACAAGCTCTTATGCTGCTTGTTTTATATTTTTCCCCACCGTAAACAGCAGAAAGGAGGAAGGGTGTGAGGGTGAGGGGGGCAGAGCTGAGAACAGACTCGGCTCTACCATGTAGGTAAATGCCTGGGGGTCCCATTTCAGCAGTGGCCCCGGCCCCGCCTCGCCCCGTGCAGTCACCTACATCACTAACATTGATCCTGCTTGTTAATGTACATTTAACATAAAAATAATTATAGTTACGATGAAAACGATCATTAAATACGCAATAAAAAAAACGGTCGATTTCTTTATCCCCCTACTAAAAATGGACTATTCCATGTTGATGACAACTTCCGGGTCAGTCGTGAACTCGAGGGCTAGTTCTGTGGCTAGCTGTTTGTGCTGGGTACTTGGATAAATCCGCAGACAACCCCGATGTTTCAAGCCAAATTAACGTGGCCGGATGATTTTATTGTGTCTTCTGTGTACACCACGCGACGGTGAGTCGTTAGTTTATGTATTTGGGTTGCTTTTTATGTATAAATGCGGTGGCGAGACGCCCGTGTATTTGAGATTTAAAAGTGGTGTGTTAGGGATTAAAGATCATTCTCTTTTTTGTTAATTTCGTGGCCGAATAGAATATATCTACGTAAAGTATTAAATAAATCCTTTGATTTTTGTAATTTCATCCTCTTAGGATCATTTTAGTTACTTTTCATTAAATCTGTTGACTGCCTATAGAAATTTTGATAACAGTTTAGTCCTGTGTATAAAGTAATGCTATTTTTTGTTTTGTTTATGACCTTGTTTAGGTCAGGTTTTTTTTCACCCCCTGTTCCCACCCAGGATGGCATTGGCAAGCTACCGGACCACCACAGCTGTGCGGTAGGACTTAAATTGCACCAAACTATTTGTTTTTTTCTGGACATATTACCCTGGATCATGAACTACAAACTACCAGATTATTGATTGATGGACCTTTAATCATCCGGGATTCAAGAACCGATTTAAAATAGAAAAAAAAGAACTCTTGGGTGTAATCAGGGTCTGTTTTGTTGTGTGTATTTTTTGTCTATTGGTTATAGTCAAAGAAAATGATTATTTTTACAAACAATATTATTATAAATACCTTCCTGTCTATTGGTTATACTCAAAGAAAATGATTATTATTACAAACAATATTATTATAAATACCTTCCTAAGTCTATAGTACAATACAAACAACTTAAAACTTGCTTCTTGTCTGATGGTGTTTTATTTTAGAATTAGCGGTTTAGAATTAGCTTCCCCTAATTTTCATAAGACATTAGTGCTTTTGAAATTGTGGACCTAAATAAATTAATTAGTGCTTTAGAAATAGTGGAACTAATTTTTGGGTTAGTGCTGCCCAGCACTGTGTATGATCGCCAAACATTGTTGGATCTTCGTTTCTCTGCCAAGGATTTAGTGAAATTCGACACTGATTGTGGTGTTCGTTGGTTCGTTGTGGTGACGTTTCAGCCGTTTTCCTTCGCCGGTCGGACTCTGCTCACACCTGCCACACCCACGCTCCTCTCCCTCGGCGTAGACGCCAGCGCCGCCGGGGAAAACGCAGCGGAAGACTTTTAAAGTTTAAAGCTTTTTTGGCACGATTTCCCGTGACCTCCCGGAAGAGAAATGGAGCATTTCTTGGTCTCTCCCTGAGCCCGTGCATGCTGGACCCTGCTGACAGCTGGCTGGTGTGTGTCAGTTCAGATGACGTCGTCCGCCCCCGCGGCCCCTGCTCTTCCCGTCCTCGCCGGCGTGGTGTCAACCCCCGTCATCTACGAGCCCTGTGTTGGGCTCCACAGACAGCTGCAGCATAAACAAACATAAACATAAACAAAATGCCGACTAATCATCTGCTAAAGGAGCGCAAGCTAACAGCTCGGAGGCTGCTAGCAAAGCGCAAATAGACCAGGCCACGCTGCTAGCATTCCGCGATATTGTGAAAGAAGTAATTCAAGAGGAAAACGAAAACTTACGAGGTGAAATTAAAGAAGAAATCGCAAAAGCCATTTCACCCATTCAAGCTGCTGTGGACGAATTCACAAAGAAAGTGGGTGACTGTGAAGAAGATCTGGAGAATTTAGACAAGCGCTTGGAAGTTGTAGAAACCAGCTATGCTGACCTAAACAGCCGATATAAAAAGTTATTGGAAAAGACAGACGAGTTGGAAAACAGAGGAAGACGTTGCAACTTGCGCATACTGGGAGTTCCTGAAGGACTGGAGCAGGAAAACCCCACCAGATTCATTGCTGACCTGTTATTTGATGTACTAGGTGGTCCCAACGGGCTGGAGAAGGCTCCACTCCTCGACAGAGCTCATCGAGCCGCAGCAGCGATGCCCTCGAAGGGACAACGTCCACAGGCCTTTATCGTGCGCATCCATTACTACCAGGAGAAGGAGCGGATACAACAACTGGCCAGACAGAAAGGCAAGTTGGAGTTTCGAGGTGAGCAGATTCTCATCTTTCCAGACTACAGCATCGACCTGTCCAGATGCCGAGCTGCCTTCAACAGGGTAAAGAAGCTTCTGAAGAAAAAAGATGGAGTTCGCTACAGTCTTCTTTATCCTGCCCGTTTTTGGATCTCCGTCAACGGCAAAACAAAAGTGTTTGATTCTCCTGAGACAGCGAAAACTTTTGTTGAATCCAAGTTTGGTTCATCTCTGTAGTGATCAGTACAGGAGGCTGTGAGGACACGAGACGGTACTGTGCGTTTGTTTACATCACGTGACACCCCAGGACTTTTATGTTTAAAAGTAGCTAATTTTTAAATGGGAAGTTCTTTGTCTCTTATCTCCTGTAGTTTTATTTTTATTATTATTATTTAACTGATAGTTTTCCGGTTTGACTGAAAAACTTTGAGAAAAACTTCCTACATCTACGGACTGATGCGAACTAAGGATGCGTTTGTTTATTTTTCTGGGGCAGCAGAGTGGATAATGACGTTGGTAGACTGTGTATTAAACCAACAGCGCCGCCCGAGCCAGCGTATGGTAGATGTTAAATAAAGGCACCCTGCTTATTTTGTCATGTTATTTTAGCAGTTTTAGGAGTTTGTTTTCGTCTTTTCTCTTAAAGTTAAATAGATAATGTTTGATGTTGTGACTTTTTCCAATACGCTTTGGGATAAATGGGTAAATGGGTGATTTATAGTTTAGACATTTATTTTTTTCTCTTTTTGGGACTGTGGTTGAGGTTATAGTGAATGGTTCCTTTAGAGCACATATGTCAGAGTGGCGGCCCGCGGGCCAGATCCAGCCCGCGAAGCCATTATTTATGGCCCCCTGGATGATATTTAATAACTATTAGATCTGGCCCGCAAGTCACAGCCACCCGCTGGTGTTTTGCACACAGCACGGAGTCGATCAAACTATGGAATGGATTTTCTGAACGGAGTCGTGTCTCATGAACCCAGAGTAATAAGTTAAATTCAGGAAATCCATTCCATAGTTTGCAGCCAGCTACAACGTGCAGACTCTGTGAGTAGCATTTTAGCTAACAGTTAGTCAACTGTTCATTTTAACATGTCCGCTGTGTGGATGTATTTTCACTAAACACCATAAAGCCTCGGATATAGTTGCGCTTTGGTCCGCAAGCTGGAGCGCGCGTGCTGCGCGCGCACTGTGCATGCGTTTATAGTATGGCACGGCAGCGCATGGCAAAGTGCTGTTCTTTTACTGACCAGCAGGTGGCAGTACCCTCTAAAACCTGTGCATATGTTGCAAGAAAGGGTGTAGAAGAAGAAATCTACCGTAGAAGAAGAACTGTTTAGAATAGAATATATCTTTATTGACCTTGACATTGCACCGGGGCACAAAGACAACGTTAATGATTACGCACATTCATCATAGGATAGGGACGAGCGCACGAAGTTGCAGCAGTATAAAACCGCGCCACCACAATCAGATATGGAAAAAGGAAATCACACAACAAAAACAAATGGCTTTCCGCTCGCTCGGGGAATTTAATACATTTGAATCACATAAAAAACATTCCACCATGCGTCGCGACGCCGTTTCCACGACCACAGCGGCGCAGACAGCTGTAGGCTCTGGCGTGAAGGCTGTCGGTGAGGTCCCTACCCGACCTGTCAATCAATTTGGCGCGCGCGCTAGGCTTGCGGAGCTTCAAAATCTGGGAGGTGCACGACCACGCGCAAAACCAACGCGCTGGCCAAAGCGCGAGGGCGGGGACTTCGCGATTGCGTCACTTTGGCTGCGCGCCCTATGTGACGCGTCAACTATATCCAAGGCTTAAGACAGCAACGTGCAATGTCTGCAGAGTCATAGCGCCACGTTAAAATGCGCTCAAGTTAATTCAGCGGGACTGTCGCTGAAACAACAGCAGGACCCAGCCGCGCGTCCTGGTCTCGGATCATTCAGCCTGTCGCTCAACTTCTCATTCGAGTTCCATGTCTTCACCTGTGTTTTTTTTTCTTGTTCCACCGCGTCTACTCCGACCTGATAATCTTGTAGGAGGGAAAACCTGACAGCGACTGACCGAAATCGGAGCTCCCCAGACTGAATAATAAAAACACAGCTGAAGCTTGGAGCTCAAATGTTTACCGAGAAGTTGCTGAACTTCATCATAATTAATGACCAACAACAATATTAATTAAAAATCCCAAGACAGCTGTAGCCTATGCCTAATCATTCAACCTTTATTTAGGCAGGTAGCTCGTGAAGTCACTGCAACGTGCACAAGTGGCTTCATTATTCATCAGCAGTCAGAGCAGAGATCAACTTTCAGCTACATTTGCACCCCTCCTCAAAAATGACTAAACGTAAGGTGGACACCGAGAACAGGCGTTTCAAGCCAGGTGGGAGGCAGACTACATGTTCACGGAGGTAATCAATCCTGAGGATTTCCTCAGCTCAGAGCCTAACCCCGAACATTGATGAACTTGTACAAAAGATGAGACCTCCAAGTATCAGGCTCAGCCTCAGATAAGTGAGCATCACAGAGCTGTAACAAATTTTCAGTTCAGTTTGACTTTGACACCCCTGCCTTAGAAAGTAGAGAGACTTTGGGGATGTTGTGTTTGTCAGTTGGGGACAACACTGATTGTGGGAGGGGGTGGGGGGGGTACTATTTTTTTTTTCCTTTTTCCTTTTTTGTGTGTGTGTGTGCTCAATTTGTCATTTATTATCTACACAGATGCTGGCTAACTACAAATTTACGGTGTACACCAATGACAAGACTATTCAATGTGATTTGGACCGTTCTTTCTCATCATGTATGTAGATGTTGACTTCCACTGATGATACCTCTACCTCTGTAAGTAATGGTTGCCATGTTAATTTTGTTAGTTGGAATGTGAAGGGATTGAATCATCCAGTGAAACGGAACAAGGTACTTTCTCATCTCTGTCGCCTTAAGGTACATATAGCATTCCTGCAGGAAACACACCTTAAAGATATAGATCATTCAAGGCTTAAAAAAAGTTGGGTTAGGCAAATATTTCATTCCAGATTTAATGGTAAAGCACGAGGCGTAGCAATTCTAGTCCATAAAAACACTCAATTTTTTAGTATCGGATATAATGACTGACTCCAATGTCTGTTACGTTATTGTGACTAGGTCACTTTATAATACTCCTATTATTTTAGCAAACATATACGCCCCTAATTTTGACGACCCTAAATTCTTCAACAACCTGATTCACTCCCTTCCTCTAATTAATACTCACTAACTAATAATTGGGGGAGACATGAATACGGTCATGGATTCAGTGCTGGATCGTTCCTCGACCAAAAACTCTTCACTCCCGAAATCTTCCATAGTTTTACAGTCATTTTTACGGAACTACGGTGCTGTAGATGTGTGGTGATATTTAAACCCATATACCCGACAATATTCCTTTTTTTCTGTAGTTCATCAAAAGTATTCATGTATAGATAATTTTTTTGTAGATAAAAAATTACTTCCTAATATTACGACTTGTAGATATGATAGTATAGTTATCTCTGATCATAGCCCGCTTGTTTTGGAACTTAGTTTTCCAGACAAACGTTCTGTATATTCTTGGCGACTCAATCCTCTCTTATTGTCAGATAAAGAATTTGTACAATATATTTCTGAACAAATTGATTTTTTCTTAGAAATGAACATTTCACCTTGTATAACTTTTAGTACAGTTTGGGAAAGCTTGAAAGCATTTTTACGCGGTCACATTATATCCTACTGCTCACATAATAAGAAACAAAAGGTAAAACGTCTAACTGAACTGACAGATCTGATCTCACAACTAGACAAACAACACTCTATAACCCCATCTTCAGAATTGTATAAACAAAGATTAAATTTGCATACTGAGTTCAATTTAATTTCCACCGAACAGTCTGAACATATGATTCTTAGGTCTAGAGGAATGTGGTATGAGCATGGGGACAAAACGTCTAAGATTTTGGCATATCAGCTCCGTAGATCCGAAACTGCACATTTGATTCCTGAAATTAAAACCCAATCTGGACAGGTCACTACGGATCCACAAAAAATAAATGAGAGTTTTAAAATATTTTACTCTAGCCTTTATAAATCAGAATCTTCACAAAGGCCTGGATTGTTTGATAATTTTTTTGAAAAGATGACAATTACAACTTTAGACTCTACATTTAGGGATCAACTGGAGGAACCGATTACTGTAGAAGAAATTAAATTAGCAATTAACTCAATGCAGAATGCAAAATCACCAGGACCAGATGGTTATCC
>JBBPBX010062906.1:7201-20690 GCA_038048925.1 Garcialebias charrua
AATTACGAGATTTCCATGTTACGAGCAACTCGTAACGGAACTCGCTCGTAAGTCGGGGACTACCTGTAGTCCATTTACCATAATTGGAAGTATTCTGGATATTTTTGAAAAGTTTAAATGTTTGTAAACTTTGTTTATCCCATTCATTCATCTACAGTATTACCTTTAGCTACCTTTTTTAACACACTGTAACTAAGAATCTGTTGGAATCCTGGCAAAAACCAATGCAGACATGTTCCTGTTTTTGATTTTCTACATCTGCCTTATAATCTGTCTGTTTTGCTACTTTGATATCTTTGTTTTAACTTGTTAAAAAAAAATCTGTATGCCTCTCTTATGATTGTCCAAGGAAAATCTACCATTGCTGTTCATCATTCTTTAGTTTGTAGCCAGGTCTCTCTTGTAAATGAGTCCTCGAGGCTCAATGAGATTAACCTGCCTAAATAAAGGTTGAAAGAATGAAAAAATGGATCCCCAAACCAATCTGTTACAACTGTTTACGATTAATTGGGAACTTAGCCAACTTTGTCTACCCCATCTCTGCTCTCAGACCCTCAATGGTTCTCTGACCCTGGAGTTGGTCAACGAGAAATACTGGAAGGTCCGGAAGCCTTTGGAGCTCTTCTACGCTCCCACCAAAGACCAGCAGCAGCCTCAAGCAGCGCAGCAGCCGCCGCAGCAGCAGCTGCCTCCCCAACAGGAGGGATGAGGCTACAAGCTGCTTCTCTCCAATCCACCTCAGCTATTTATACTCACATTCTCTCAGCTGCATAAAGATCAGTATCAGCCTGTTTGTTGTTAACTGCAACATTAAATTATAATTTGTGCTTTTTTTGTGGAGACATTTGTTCAGAATTAAAGAATTTATTAGGAGTGGAAAAAAATACTGATGACTGAAAGGTGGTGTACTTCATAAATTTTAAAAAAAATCTGACTTTTTTTACTTGTTTTTTCTAATTTTTAGACGCCTCATCTACTATGCTTTCTCCATTGTATTGTTTCTCTGTGCTTTACATGCTTACTTTTGGTTCTAATGCATTTGTGATTATATCCCTTACTAGAAAAAAAATGTATCTTGATCTTTAATTCATTTTGCTCTTCTGCCTCAACTTCTGATGTTTTACGCACCATTTAAGAGTAACCGGTTTTGTGCTTTGTGTGATTATTGATCTTGCTGAACAGAATCAACTGTGCAGACGTGATTGAAGCTCTGCAGTTCTCAGGCTTTTTTGGGACAGCCACATAAAAATCACCTAATGCAAGTTTAGATGTACAATTTATTTCAGAGCAGACCTCAGTTAATAATTTTTCTGTAAATAAGCAGATTTTTCTTTTAAAACGATGCAGTTTGTTTTTTTGTCATCAGTGGTGCGTGCAGTTTTAAATGTAGAGGATGTATAGTTGAAAATGTTCCAAGTGAAATAATTGCTTGATGAGTTTTTCCCCGTTAACATAAGTTTCTGAACTTGCATGACGTTTTTGCTTAAAAAAGAAAAAGCCATAAGCCTTAACAGGTTTAATCTCAGCTCTTAGCTTATTCTTTTGCACTTTATATATTCCCGGCTGCCATTTTATTCCTTTCAGTCTAGGGAATGTGTATAAGAATGCAATATTAGTCCTTTATGAAAATGTACCTTAATTAAAATAAACCAAATTTTAATAAATGGTAATATTTGTATATTTCTCCCTTTCATACACCTATTTTTATTTTACTCTGCTAGTTAAAAAAAATTAAATCCAATTCACATTTATTTGTTCATTAAAATAAAAACAACACCAAGTAATTTTTTATGAACTGGTTTTATTGAAACACGGGGAGGTGGGTTTACTTCTTCTTGGACACACCGACAGTGCGACCACGACGACCGGTGGTCTTTGTGTGCTGACCACGCACGCGCAGACTGTGGGAAGAAAAAAAAAAAAAAACATGTTTTCAACAAATTTATAATTTTAACTTGAACACAATGCTCATTTCTGACAGGTATTTAAAATATTTTAAAACTATTATATATATATATATTATTATTATTATATATATTAAATATTATTATTATTATATATATATATATTATATATATATATTTTAAAATATTTTCAAAAAATATCAAGTACGGTATGTTTAATGCAGCACCTCCTTGCACACAATGTAAAGCAATTTTTACATGTAGAAAATAACCAACTTTAGACAAATCTCTGCTTAAAGAACTGTTGTAGTTATGACAAGCAGCTTCATTTTCCAGTCAGCTCTATGTACAACGCATGCATCGAGTAAGTTGCATTAATAAATTCCACCTCATCAGCAATTTAAGTTTTTCCCAGGACGGGCTCTCTGCACCATCTGCTCTATTCATCCTTCAAATTTGACAATCTTTTTGTATCAAGCTTAAACAACTTATAATCCTTGTAAAGATTAAGCTGTTCATTGAAACAGTTCAATCTGAGCTGTCAATCATTTTATGTACCAACATTCATTCAACCTTTATTTAGGAAGGTTGATCACATTGAGCTTCGAGGACTCATTTACAAGAGACCTCTAATGTATTTTTTTTCAGTCAATATATTTATTTCATAAATGCCATATATTCATTCATGCCAGATCAGTGTGACTAGGAGTGCAGCTGCTAGTGAACCAGAGGATCAGTTGATCCAGAGCTGACGTTTGTCCTTTTTTAACTGGACAAACTCTTTTAACTGGACAAACTCTCTTCAAACCCAAGACATCATTAGCACTTTGAGATTTTCATTAATGAAAAGTGCGTTATAAATTGAATTCATTATTATTATTATTATTATTATTATTATTATTATCATCAGATCTTACCCCCAGAAGTGTCTAAGACCACGGTGAGCCCTGATCTTTTTCAGCCTCTCCAGATCTTCTCTCAGCTTGTTATCCAGATTGTTAGCGAGGACCTGAATGACAAATCAATGATGGAAATGTTATTCGTTATTCAACAGGGCCTGCTGTGATTTTGGAGTCATAACTGAGGATAACTTTATTAGTGTTAGTCTCTTACCTGGCTGTATTTGCCATCCTTTACATCCTTTTGCCTATTGAGGAACCAATCTGGGATTTTGTACTGGCGAGGGTTCTGCATGATGGTCACCACCCGCTCAACCTGGAAAAGGTAATGATTCAGTTAAATGTGATGCTTCCGTTAAAGCTCCACACACACACAAATAGACTTGTCGATTAGAACAGCTTATTTTTCTAAATGCCGGTTCACATTCCCCTTTAAGCACCAAAGTTGTAAAAGGGTTTCTAGTTCGAGAAAGCAAAATACTGTACATCTAGCCCAAATTCTTGACTTTCAGGACCAACCTTTTCACTCGGTTTATTTTGTCCTTTTCTTTAAAAAAAAAAAAAGGAGCCTTCCAGCTCAGACAAAACTGCTGTTCATGTTTGTTTTTCTCCCACCAATAAGATTAGAATCTTACAATCTCAAATTAGCCATCTAAAAAAGCTAAGTCTGGTCCTCTGGACATTCAAAAAACAAAAAACTGTAGAAACGTTTTGTTTTTCGTCCGAAAGACTTCCTCAGTCTGAGAAGCTGTATTCAGCTCAAGTCTTATAAATAGCACCCTTTGAAATTTTCATTTTCATTCATTCATTCAACCTTTATTTATACAGGCTAGAAATAGTCTCATCCTTGAGTTTTTCTGCTTAACATCTTTTATAATGAACTGACAAAATATGCCAATAAATAAAAATACCAGGCCAACAAACCTGAGCATTTTTGGTAAGTTGATATTAAGGGAAGTCTGAGATAATCATCAGTGTTAGTTCCCATATAACACGGTGAATTTAAAGCTCCACTGACATCATCTTTTAACTTTTCAAAAAATGGCACAACATATATAAATATTAAGATTGACCCCTGACCGTTTTTGCTAAAATAATGTTAAATGAATGAAAATTCCTCTCAAGAATAGTTTAAAATTAGCGCTGTTTTTTTACACGGTAAATACGGGTTTTCCGGTCACGTGTTTGTGACGTCAGATAAAGGAATTTGCTCCAAGCGCACATTGAATACAATGTAGAAATATATAAACGCATCCGTCGAATTTAGCCATCTAAAACTGTAGATATTAGCGATTTAGCTTCAGTTCGTGAAGCAGAAGTTATTTTGAGTGATAAAAAACAAACAGAAATGTTTCATTTCTCCGTGTTGCTAGTTCTGTTTTCAGGAAAGGTTGCACATTCATGTAGTGAGCACCAGATGTCAGCAAAGCTAAAGGGCTCACTTCATGAATGTGCAACCTTTCCTGTAAAAGAAACAGCAACACGGAGAAATGAAACATTGCTGTTTGTTGTTTATCACTCTAAATAACTTCTGCTTCACGAACTGAAGCCAATTCGCTAATATCTGATGTTTTAAATGGCTAAATTCGACGGATACGTTTATATATTTCTACATTACAGAGCTCTGTAAGAGTTCACGATAGCTTTGCTGACATCTGGTGCTCACTACATGGATGTGCAACCTTTCCTGAAAACAGAACTAGCAACACGGAGAAATGAAACATTGCTGTTTGTTTTTTATCACTCAGAATAACTTCTGCTTCACGAACTGAAGCTAAATCGCTAATATCTACAGTTTTAGATGGCTAAATTCGACGGATGCGTTTATATTTTCTACATTGTATTCAATGTGCGCTTGGAGCAAATTCCTTTATCTGACGTCACAAACACGTGACCGGAAAACCCGTATTTACCGTGTAAAAAAACAGCGCTAATTTTAAACTATTCTTGAGAGGAATTTTCATTCATTTAACATTATTTTAGCAAAAACGGTCAGGGGTCAATCTTAATATTTATATATGTTGTGCCATTTTTTGAAAAGTTAAAAGATGATGTCAGTGGAGCTTTAAGTTTTCTGCATTTAACCATCACATGTGAGATACACCCAGGTGGAGCAGAGGGCAGCTTTGTAAGTGCCCAGGGAGCAGTTAGGGATTAGGCGTCTTGCTCAGACGTCTTGCTCAGACTCCACGACATGTGGGAATGACGGAGTCGAACCACGACTTTCTTGTCCTTAATCGGCTGCCCTACCTCTACCCCATCTCGACTCAAGTCACAGTATTGGAAGTTTTTTGTTCGTTGGAGAGCGGACTAACAAAACCTGCACATTGTTTATTTACAAGCCAATTAAAAATATAAAACAATTGGGCACATTGTGTTTTAAAACATAAATACTGTATTTATTTTTTTTGTATAACTATGAAGAATCTTCTCGGTTCAGTTTTTCACTTGTAAAGCTAAACAGCTCGGTTGCAATGTGCAAGAAAACCATCCCAGTTAGGAAAGCTAGACGCACGCTACACATCATTTTAACTGCAGCCGAAAGTTTAAGCGTTCTTGTGATCATCTCACTTTCAGCACACAAATTCATGGCTCGAGAGCAACAAACCACTACAGTACCTAAAATGACTGCTCACTGTACTGGTGCTGCAACCTGGTCACCTATTTTGGCTAAGCACCTAAGCAGTGTATTGTAAATGTCAGCGCAAAAGAAGCAACTTCCATTTTACAACAAAACTGTAAAACATTCTTGTTTGTGAGTGGTCAGTTCTTTGTCACAATCACAGTGTCAATACTGTTCACTTTACAACCTCCATTAACATCACGCTCAAAAACTATCATACTGCCTTTCTGATCGATTCTGACAAAAATTAACACCAAGACATTATATTGCAGCTTTCCTGGTCCTTACCTCCTCCTCGGACAGCTCTCCAGCTCTCTTGCTGAGGTCAATGTCAGCTTTCCTCAGGACGACATGAGCGTAACGTCTGCCAACACCCTACGAACCAGACAGCATGGTTACTAAAGGCAAAAGTAATACAAGATTCAAATGAACCACCATTTATTAAAGCCATATCTATATTAGCAACATTGAGATTCACCATTAGGCTTCTTTAAAGTTAAACCATGACAACTATCTGGATGCCAATACCGATCTATACCATACCTTAATGGCAGTGATGGCGAAAGCGATCTTCCTCCTACCATCGATGTTCGTGTTGAGAACACGAAGAATGTGCTGGAACTTCTCAGGGATGACCAAAGACTGTAAACATCAGAAGAAACACCATCAGGAATGGCTAAAGACTAAAACCAATGAAGCATTTGCAGAAATGCATGCTGTCCTGACCACTATTTTACTAAATAAGCATACAAACAGTAGTTACACACGCAGCACCACAGACATTATATTAAGTAAGACTTAAGCTATTAAAGAAAATACTTCTTGTTATAGCTAAATCTAGGCTTAGCTTACATTAGCATTGTTAGCCGGCGCCTTTAGCTTTGAACAGACGTACACAATATGTCTAACAGTCAATAAAAGTTGAAAATATAGCAGCTTTAACAGATCCACCCTGTATGTATGTATGTGTAATAAACATAAAATTATAAATAGCATGAGCGTTAGCGAAATTAACTTGAAACTAGTCTTCAACAGCTTACTAGCGTTGATAAGCTAAAATGTCATAATTAATCCTTGTCGAAACATAATTTTAACAGATTTCAGTGTACATTAGCCGGACGCAATTTATCATGTCCTCAAAAATAACAAACAAACACGTTTTAAGCAGGATGACTGTAGATTGTAAAATAATTTCTGGTTAGTAGAACCCACACTGACCATCTTGGAAGCAGGTTCCGTGCAAAGAGGAAGTCGCTACGTTCTCGCGAGATTTTGGTCCGGTTGCCAACGGAAGTCGGTCCTTTATTTTAATGTGTCCGGTAAGAAAAATTTAATTGCTCAAAAATATGTAAATATATGACAAAATTGCGTTGCGAATTGTTTTGTTGTGTTTTTTCATCCCGTAGATTTATTTCACACAAATTAAATAATATTAGTGCGTTGTTTTGTTGATCAAATTGAATACCGTTGTTTATTTTTCAGGAAGTGGAACTCATGATTTGCTGTATTGTTTTCTTACGCTAGCATAAATTCGTCGCGATGGCCGAGACAGTTTCGTGTTCTGTTGGGTTCGGTTCTGATGTAAACACAGCAGAATACCCAACACAAATCGCCATGGCGTATCTACAAGACGAGGTGACATTTCATCTATAGTTTGACAGTTCTTGTTGTGAAAACGCGAGTCTGATTTAAAAGTTTTTTTTCTGTTAGCATTCCCAAAGTCGGCACTCATCTTGTCATTTTAGCACAAACGTCTTGAAATTATTTGTCAATTTTCGGTTTTAGTTCATGTTCGATTTCAAAGTGGTTTGAGTTCATGTGGGGTAAGAACGAAACAAATAGAATTGCATAGATAAAACAATTCCAGCATTTATAGTTTAATATGTTGTTTATGATATGATTTGCCAGGAAAATGAACAAGTGGACAACATACATAACGTGTTGTTAACAACTGGTAAAGTGGATACACGATCCTGATTTTCACCAAGATTTCTTAGACATTTATTGTATAAGCATAAAAAACACGTCATTAAGATCAATTACAACAAACTGGTACTTGTTTTATTGACCCAAACGCTTTTGATATTAGAGAGTGAGGATCAGGATTAGTAAGAATTAATATAATGGTAGTGCTTCATCAAAACCAACCAGAGTTGAGCTGATTTCAAATCCAGTGAGAGCTGAAGAGCCAGTTTACATGCAACAGCACACCTACAGTAACAAGTGAAAGTAGTTCACATATGAAGGAAATTAGAATTAGTGGAATGAAAACTGAACACTAGATAGGTATACCCCATATATTCACAGTTCTAGACTGCAACACAAAACTGTATCTCTGAACAAGATAGACCACCACTCTGACTTTTTTAAAGGGATTTTTGTCTAATTGTGTGTGTTTTCCTCTAGAAGACTGAAGGAGACATTGCTAACCTCAACCTGGGAGAACTTGACATCACCACTGATGAATTTATCTTAGATGAAGTGGACAGTAAGGACACAGTTATTTATAATAATATGATATCACAATACATTTTTAAAGTGCTACACAAGTGGATACAACCTCTTGTATAAATGTAAAATAAGTTGTATTTGCCAAGAGTTTGTTTCAGAGGATCAGGTGTGACGTCTGCAATATTTCTTGTGTAGATTACTTTGTTTTTCCTTTTTTTTTCTTCCCATTTGCAGATCATATCCAGGCCAATCTGGAAGATGATCTTGTGAAGGAGGCACTCAAAACAGTAAAAACGTCATGACACTCACTGCAGCAATAATGGTTCTCAAATGTACAACAGTTAAAAGTTTGGACACACCTACATGTTTTCACTATATTTTTACACTGCAGAATGTGGAAGCATCAAACCAAAGAACAAATGTTCCTTTTAATTTAATTTTAACACATTTTGCTACTTTATTTCAGATAAGTTTCCAGTTGTGTCTAATTTTGGATTATTTTTTAATGTATTCTACAAATCAGGAGAATGAAAACTCAGCTTGTTAAAAACTCTGCTGTTCTACGTTTGTGACGTCTGTCTGTTTTCAGGGTGTTGACCTGCGTCAGTATTCCAAGCAGGTGGAAACAGAGCTGCAGAAGATTGAACAGGCTTCTATTAAAGACTGTATCCTTTTCAGCTCACATTTTAAATATCTCAGCGTTAGAATTCTTTATGCTCCATTTTGTTACTGTTCTTTTAAATATGATTAATGTTACTTGAGGGGAAAAAGACAAAATTTAACACATTTGAAAGTATCTGATTTTATAGGCACATCAGAAAATATATTTTTTTATTGTTTTGTTTATATACTGTAAAGATCTTTACCAGCTAATTAAAACATTACTTGTTAACTATTTTCCCTCGGGTATTGCTTCTTCTTTTATAAATTTTTTTTTGTCTTAATCACCATAAAACTTAGAAACTTCTCAAACAGTTCTCTCAGGTGTGTCATCAGATGATTGTGTTATCAGTAAGGGATGATTTTGTTTTTTATTTTATAACTGTAACTGCTTTTTGCTGGCAGGATTTAACAGATGGCTACTTAAAGTTATTATCTGTGTAGTTTTCCTGAACTCTTTTCTGATAGACATTAAAGAGAGCCAGAATATCGCTCTTCTACACAACCAGATCACTGCCTGTGACTCCATATTGGAGGTAAGAGACATCTTCATATGTACACCTAAAAAATTCACTTTATAGTTTTTAGTCTTTTATATTTTCCTAAAAAATATTATTTTAAAAGCACCTTCGTTGCATTTAAAAATAAGAATGGTTGATATAGCATTCAAACCAATAAACGTGTGTTGTGTTATTTTTTTTCCTCAGCGTATGGAGGGCATGCTGAGCGGCTTTCAGAGTGACCTGTCCTCCATTAGCAGTGAGATCCAGACCCTGCAGCAGCAGTCAGTCAGCATGAACGTCCGTCTGAAGAACAGGCAGGCTGTTCGCAGCCACCTCAGCCAGCTGGTGGATGAGCTAGTTGTGCCCGGAGCCATGATCTCGTAAGTATAACACCTGCAAATGAAAAAAAAAAAAACTAGTGAATGTTGGTTTTTATTCATTTTTTTGGTTGTTTTGTTTGTCGTTTATTGGTAAAATAACTAGCTAAAGTATGGCTTAATGGACTATATTACTTTCAATATACAGGTAGTCCCCGACTTACGAACAAGTTCCGTTCCTACGCCCGTTCGTAACACGAAAATCGCCGTAAGTCGAAAATACATCCAAAGGGCACCTCATACGTACAGTACTGTATTTTTACTAAGCACTTAGCCTATCCTAACACATTACCTTACATAATTATCAAAAACCACATACAGTACATTTAGGAGCCATAATGAAGGAAAAAACTAGTTAATTTCTTACTGGGAGCTGGTCATTTCTTCCTCCATCTGTTAGCATGTTAGCTCATGCACCTCCGAGCTCTACAGCTTGCTTCACGAGGTCCACAGCGTTTACAGCAACGTCTGTTAACATGTTAGCTTGTTGCTAGCATGTTAGCTCGTTGCTCAGCTGTCCTGGTCCGTGTGTCTTTTGGTCATTGGATTTTGGTTTTCAAAATAAAATCGAAAATCGAAAAACGGATGGTTTTTTGTTTTTTCGTTTCAAAAACAAATAATGAAAATCGAAAAACGGATGTTTTTTTGTTTTTCCGTTTTTAAAACGAAATTAGAAAAACGGAATTGCTAAAAATAAAAAAAGGGTGCAATTTGGTTTTTGCGTAAATACGGTTGTCGTTTTAATTTGTAGCGATACCGGAAATGACGTACCGGAAGTCGCCAAATATATATATTTTTTACAGCAGATGAAGACGGAATAAAAACAAAACATTCCTAAATGGCAATGGCTGCACTTGAACCGTTTTCTGCATTGATTATCGAACTTTTTGAGAGAGGAAACCACACTCTGAAATCAGTAATGTTTTGCGTCGCCATGGAGCTCCACATTACTCGGTAATGAGTGTCAGAAGGTTTTGTATGGAGCAAAACTTGCGAAGACACAACAACGAGTTGGACGCCGATTTGGAACGTGCTGTACTTTCTTCAGTTTTCCAAGTATGTATCAAAGTTTATGGACAATATACTGCGATAAAATGAGCGAAACTTGTAAATACAAGCTAGCTGACGTTAGCTTTCTCTAGGCATTGATTGTGTAAACATGGTGCGTTACAGTAATGGACCAGCAGGGGTCCTCTTGCAGGCCAAAAAATATATAAAATAATGAGAGAGGCATAATTATTGTACATTTATCTCGTACCTATTACCTTCACGTACCTATAATACATCCAGAATAAATATGTCATAGTTTTAATTTAGATTTTGGGGTAAACAGCAATTCAAAGTACTTCAAAATGCTAATTTCAGTTTGCTTATCTATAACTTCTATTGAAAATGTTGATTGATTAAACAAAAGTGTGTGTGTATATATGCTTACACACACACACACACACACACACACACACACACACACACATATATATATATATATATATATATATATCTCGTAAACACCTTTTCAGGAAAAAATAGTAACAGCCATCAAACAAATAAATATTAACTTCTTCTTTGTAACACTGAACATGAAATGTGAATTTTGAATAGAGGTCATAAGCAAACTGAAATAAGCATTTTGAGGTACTTTGCTCTTTTATACAAAATCTAAAACTGACATATTTATCTAAAACTGACATATTTATTCTTGATATATTTAGGTATGTGAAAGTAATAAATATGGCATAATTGTATATTGTTTATAAATACTGTATGCATCTCATTTTCTCTCATTGTTTTTTGACTGCAGGGGCACTTTCTGTTTCTCTTATTGTAATGCACCATGTATGAGCCACACAAATCTTTAAGAGAGAACTAATGTTGACTGGTTTGACCGCAGTACATCAGATAACATTTTACATTTGTGTGTGTGTTAGACAGGACCATCCTACGGACGGAAATTTATGACGGGATACTTGTCATCTATTGGGATACATGCTGGAGAAACCGGTCGGTAGGGTCTTAAGAGAGGTGCACCAGCCTTACCATCAGTTGCGACAACATGTGAGTGAATCTGGCAATTATATATTAAACAGTGTAACAACTCAAACACTGCTTTTTATAATAGATTTTTAAAAATATGTATCCACTTCACAGGAACAAACACACCCACACCCCACTGAACATAAGAGGATCTGCAGTGGAAGTGGTCTCCAGCTACAAGTACTTGGGTGTACACTTGAATGATAACCTCAGCTGGAGCAACAACACCACCAGCCTGATCAAGAAAGGTCATCAGAGACTCTACTTCCTCAGACGGCTGAGACGAGCTGGTCTGAGCAGCCCAGTCCTCACCTCCTTCTACAGGTGTGCAGTGGAGAGCATCCTGTGCTCCAGCATCAACGTGTGGCATGGAGGCTGCACAGCTGCAGAAAGAAAAGCTCTGCAGAGAGTGGTGAAGGCTGCACAGAAGATGTTGGAGTCAGTCTCCCCACCATCACAGACATTTACACCTCCAGATGCAGGAAGAGCCACCTGCATCATGAAAGACCTCACTCACCCAGCACACTCACTCTTTGCCCCACTCCCCTCAGGACGGAGGTTGAGGAGCATCAAATGTAGAACCACTAGACTGAGGAACAGCTTCTACCCTGAGGCTGTTAGACTCATGAATAAATAAATAATAAGAATAATCACTGTGAAATATCACATCATGTTGCTGCTGATCTGTTTTCTTGTTGCTGCTGATCTGTTTCATGTTGCTGCTGATCTGTTTCATGTTGCTATGTTCATTGTGCACATCTGCTCACACAGCTGCTGTGTGGAGTAATGGTTTTCTATGATATTAGTGCTGCGTGTATTTTTTATTTAGTGTATTTTTAGTTGATGTTTTTCTTAGTTCATATCCTAGATGTTATTACTGTTTTTCTCTTACATTTTGTTGTTGGATGTAACTGGGACCCTGTGTACATAATCTTGTTTCATCACATGTACCACGTGATGCAAATGACAATAAAATTCTCTGACTTTGTTATTTCTAAAATCATTTTTTCTCTCAAATAATGGAAAAAACAGACATTAACTAACAAAAATAGCAGCTAGAAATAATTTTTCTCCAGTCATTTTTAATTTGAACGAGATTTAGCCTACCAGAAAGCCTACACTTATCTTTGCAGGAAGTTATTAAAATTTATATTTGGCAGGTTACATGACCAAATCTAGATTCTGTCAGCGATAAAAAAAATAAAAAAAACTAGGTTATAACACCCCACACAAGACCAGGTTTATTTTGTTAGTGGAGGGTTTTTATTTATTTATCATCAGGAGTATTAAAATGAGTTAACCGTGACAAGATAGTGTGGACTCGTTTCACAGAGATCTTTCAGATGCGCCTTGAACACGGTCGGATTTGCCTCTCGGGTGCAGTGCACGCTCCCGACACAGGGTGTCAGTGCGCGCGCCCGACACAGGGGAACAGATTCTCAGCTGCGTCAAGCTGACACCCCACACACGTCAAAAATTAAAGCAAATAGTATGAATGGTTAGTGCTCCGTTAGTTAGTGCTGGTTTGACGTGGGTGGAGTGTCAGCTTCACGCAGCTCAGATTCTCACTGGGGATTTGGGGAACAGAAATTCGCACAGCACCGGGAGTTTAATTCCGGTTCCGCCATAAACTCCCGTGTTCAATTAACAAAATAAAAGCTCGTCTTTGGTTTAATCAAAAACCAAAACGTTCCCCTTTTTTTATTTTTAGCAATTCCGTTTTTCTAATTTCGTTTTAAAAACGGAAAAACAAAAAAACATCCGTTTTTCGATTTTCATTATTTGTTTTTGAAACGAAAAAACAAAAAACCATCCGTTTTTCGATTTTCGATTTTGTTTTGAAAACCAAAATCCAATGACCAAAAGACACACGGACCTGTCCTCCGCTCCTCCTGTATTTCCACACGCGGTCCAGAGGTCTGCTTGCTCTGTAAGTTTCCACGAGCGCATCAGTGGAAACCCCCTCCTGTAAGTTTCAAGCTCCCCATAGTTTCGTTTCCAGCTCCCCCCTTCCCTCCTGTAAGTTTCAAGCTCCCCT
>JBBPBX010062907.1:0-20689 GCA_038048925.1 Garcialebias charrua
ATGTGATCTTGCAGGATGTCACACTCAGAATGTGTTGAGAAGTCTCAGCTACTACCAAATCAGATTCTAGCTCAATATAATCACGTAATTTTAAGTTTTCAAGGGAAGTAGGCTATGGCAGCTATTTTAAAGTGAGATCAACATTGCCTTTCTTTCAGCTTTCAGTGGTAGAATTGAACCACTGCTTATTTTCTATCTTTGTTTTGTCTTATAAAATATTAATGCCCAGATATATCATGTCTTTATCAGTTGGATTAAACCTGGCTCCAACGATCATCCTGGTCATTTCTCTGCAGCTGGACAAGAGAGAATGAGGACAACTTCACTCAGACTACCTGATATACCGGTACTTCTATCAACACTGGTTCAGCTGTATGATTGCAAACTGTCCTGGACCACATCAAGCTCTGTGAAGTCACAAATGTGTTATTTAAAAAATAATAATAATAAAAAAAACTTTTCTCATATTGTGTCTGATGCATACTGTAGTTAGGCTTATCAGGATTTGTGCAAGTAACTCCACAAATGGCCAACCCAAGAGACTCTGAACGATGTTAAAATCAAAATATAGCTCCGATGACTGAATGTACTGATGATTTTACAGAAACCTCAGCAGACTTGCTTAGCTCAGTTGCTCAGCTGACACAGCGTGTGATGTGGCTAGTACTACATGTTTAATAGCATGAAGAGCGGCAACAGGTAAATACGATCTGATCAGTGCAGATAAACTTTACTGTCAACACACGTTCTTTCTTAGTGCTGTCCACTTGTGGCCACATCAGCCAGGATACAGGTTAGTGCCAGGTCTGAACAGGGTTAATTAAATTCTTTAAAACTCAGGGAATGTTTCATTCAACCAACAATCTAAACCACAAAGATGGCACATTTTCACCATACTGTAAACAACTAATGAATGGTAAAGAAACAAACAATCACAATTCTGCTCATTTATCCAGTTTTATATAAACGTACACCAGTAATGGCTACGACGAGACATCCCTAGTGTGTTGGAAGCAGCTGAGCACCAGCCTCTATACTCTATACTATACCATTTTATTTATACAGCAAACCCCCTAGTTACAACTCCATCGACCTACGAACAACGGGACCTACGAACGTATCATATTTAATAAAAATATGAAATTACTGTATTAAAAAAAAAAAGATTTTTTTTGTGTGTTTAAATGTTCTTAATTTCATGTGTACATCACTTTGTTGCAGATGTGGTTGTTTTAAAGGCTTTATAAATAATAATTATGATAAAAATGATCATTTCTGATCATTTTTGAGCAATCTTGGGCAGCAGGAAGTAGGTCTTCAGTTTACACGGTCACAAATTAATGTAGAACACCGGACGCCATTTTAGGTTCAGTCACGGGGGTCTCCGGTCACAAATTAATGTAGAACACCGGACGCCATTTTAGGTTAGCTGCCGGGAGCCGGCCTTTGAACACTGGTGACCAGGATGGCCTCATATGGATTAATTACTAGCTGGAAACGTCTCTGTGAACTTTGTGGATGTCTCAGGCAGCAGCGGATTTATCGCCGATCGTGCCAGGCCGCCGCGCGAACACCTCCGGCCTGGCTAGCTCCAGAAGCTAACACGGGAGCCGGCCTTTGAACACTGGTGACCAGGATGGCTTCATATGGATTAATTACTAGCTGGAATCGCTCTGTGAGCTCTGTGGACGTCTCAGGCTGGAGCAGCAGCTGCAGATTGATCGCCGATCGCGCCGCCGCTCCAACACCAGCCCATGGCCTGGCTAGCAGAAGCTAACACAGGCCTTGAGCAGCTGCCGTGGTTAGCTTGCCGGCCGCCGCGCTGCTCGGCCCGACAACAATCAACGCATGGCAACCTAAGATGTCGGCTTTGACCATCTCAAAGTAAGAAAATATATTTTTATTTATTCTGTAAATGTGAATAGCAATGTTTAACATTACAGTACACTACTGTACATGCTTAAATGTGTGCGCGCGCTCCGTTAGCGGTATTTCCGTTAGCGATATTTCACCCCCTAGCTACGGCAGAATCGAGTTGCGAACCGTTCTTATCTCCCTAACTCGTTCGTAAATCGGGGGTTACCTGTAGAGCACAGTGACAAGGCCAACCAAAGTGCTGTACAAACAAACAAACAACAGGCAACACACACAATGAAGTACAAAAAATAGACATAAAAACATTGCAGATAATAAATAGAACGACCAAACACAGATCATCTGGTGTTGAACGTAACAGAATAGTAGTGAGTCTTTAAATGGGATTTGAAAACCGAGAGGGAGGGGGTCTGTCTGACGAACAGAGGTAACTCGTTCCAAAGTCTTGGGCCTGCTACAGAGAAGGTCCTGTCTCAAACACAAACTCAAACACAACTTGACAACTACCGGTACTCAACTACCGTACTAAACTATCCAGCTCATTTCACAATTACGTTCATTTATTAAGGAAAAGTTCAGCTCAGACATATATTTGCTATAATTTTTATCAAACAAATAATTGTTTTTAAGTGTTAATCTTCTTAAAAGCCTTGTTGTGCGCTCCTGTGGCAGACATTTGCAGCAGAGCTAAACGTAGGTGCGACCTATATACCAGTGCGACCTATCTAGGGATTCTTCTAATCTATTGGAAGGACCCAGGTTCGAACCCCGGCCACGGCACACCTTGGGGTGTCTATGAGTGCACATCTATTTTCCCCAGCTCCCCGGGCGCTGACTACGGCTGCTCACTGCACCACCTGGTGGTGGTTGGGTTAAATGCAGAGGCCAATTTCGTCTGTCAAGTATGGGAAACATACACAGATGACAAAAATGTGACATTTATTTTTAATTGGGCAATGCGACCTATACACAGGTGCGACCTATACACCAGAAAATACTGTACTCAACTACTCAAACACAATTTGACAAATTTCAGTCAGATTGAAACTCCACAACATTAACACGCTGTAAACTGCATCATTTTTAATCAGAGACTAATAAAGTTACCCAAACATTTTCTGTATTTGTATGTAAACACAGTATCAGGAGACATGAACACTCTAAACATATTTACAAAGCTGACTAAAAGACATTTTAGGAAACAGAAGGAAAAATAAACACCAGCCATCCTCCAGGATTAGTCACAGCATGTTCTGTAAATATAGCAGTGTGTCTGCGGCTCTCTTACCGTACGACCACTTGGTGTGAGGGCTCCGTTGGTGAGGTAGGGGTTGCAGAAGTTCCCGAGGTCAGGAAGCATGAAGAATGGATACCCGACATATGGAGATGGCTGGAAGAGGCTTGCACCCTGCTGTCTCCTCAGGGCTGAGGAATAAGTTTAGCATCAGACAAAAACAAACACTCCACATGAACCATTTTAAAACCAAACGCAGTCACTTCTTATTTATGTGACGGTTGCTAAATGTGTCTGAATAAACGTTTTTTTGCGATAGCTGGGTTGACACATAAAGCTCAACAACACACTGAAGCCATTAAGTGTCTGAAATGAACATTTATAGAACGCTGTGTGATTTACAACATGAAAATCAGTCCAGTCTTCATGGAGAGTGCAACTATTGTGTAGCTTGTAAAAAACTACAGTGGAATGTGTTGTAGGTTGTAAACTCTGCAGGGAGCTAAGGTCTGGTAAATGAGTCTCATAACGTCACCACAAGTTCTGGGAAAGTGCTTCTCTGTTAAATATAGGATCATTTTAAGTTTTACTACTGAATGTTCTGTCTCAGGAGGCTGTTTAGGCCTAAAGTTGTTATACATATTACACATACAGGAAACCCTCGAAATACGGTGCCCTCGACCTACGGCAACTCGGACATACGAACGTATCATATTTAATAAAAATATTAAATTAAAATGTTTGTGTGTGTGTTTAAATGTTCTTAATTTCATGTGTACAGCACTTTGTTGCAGCTGTGGTTGTTTTAAATGGCTTTATAAATAAAGTATAATTATTATTTTTATGTTTTATTACAATTTGAAGCGTATTTGCGTGACTTCCGGCCGTTTCTGGAAATGCATCCGTGTCCGCCATTTTCCGGTCCCCAAGTGCAGTCAAGTGAGGTCCGCCATTATCGGCTCATGCCAGCTGGCTCTGCGTGTCCGATCAGGGTCGCCTCATTCGGATAAAATAGCTGGAAACACTCAGTGAACTCTGTGGACGTCTCAGGCCCGGAGCAGAATCCGCGGATCGCTCGATGCCGCCCGATAACACCAGCTCATGGCCTGGGCTAACTACGCAGCTAATGCCGGAGCTAACAAGGTGCGGGAGCAGAAGCAGCTTGTTTTGGATGGACAAACATCGCGGAGAAACGGCTTTCAGTAAGTTTTTTTTTTTTTCTGGCTACAAATGTATGAAGTTAAAGGTTCAGTATGCAGTTTCTGTAGAACTGCAGCAGTTAGAAATATTTTCAACAGGCAAAGCATTCTGATCCCTCCCCCTCAGAGCCATATGTGGCTCTGCCCCCTTGTGGTCTGTTGAATTTCAAATTCAAGCTCTGTTTTTATTGGCTGATTCAAATTCAAGCTCTGTTTTTATTGGCTGGTTACAAACTCTGTTTTTATTGGCTGGAAAATGGCGGGTCACCTTTTCTTTTTAGAAATGCTTATTTACCACCTGGAGAAGCAAGGGGACAATATATATATTTTTTTTTTTTTCAGAGATTACCTGGCTAACATCAGTCTGTCAGGAGGTAGTGACAGAGTGAAGAAATATGTTCATAAAAAAAGCTACATACTGAAGCTTTAAAGCAGGGTCATGACCTGCAATAAAAACAGAAAACACAGACAGAAAACAAGTTCAACTCACTGTTAGGCACAAGGTGGTGACGCACAAGTGATGATGGAGAGGAGCTGCAGGAGGATGGTGAGGAGAGAGCAGAGGACACAGGTCTGCCCATGACGTCAGGTGCCAACAGGTTTTGTCTGTTGAAAGAGACACAAACATGAACATGTGAAGTTAAAGCAGGGTCATGACCTGCAATAAAAACAGAAAACACAGACAGAAAACAAGTTCAACTCACTGTTAGGCACAAGGTGGTGACGCACAAGTGATGATGGAGAGGAGCTGCAGGAGGATGGTGAGGAGAGAGCAGAGGACACAGGTCTGCCCATGACGTCAGGTGCCAACAGGTTTTGTCTGTTGAAAGAGACTCAAACATGAACATGTGAAGTTAAAGCAGGGTCATGACCTGCAATAAAAACAGAAAACACAGACAGAAAACAAGTTCAACTCACTGTTAGGCACAAGGTGGTGACGCACAAGTGATGATGGAGAGGAGCTGCAGGAGGTAGTAGGATGGTGAGGAGAGAGCAGAGAACACAGGTCTGCCCATGACGTCAGGTGCCAACAGGTTTTGTCTGTTGAAAGAGACACAAACATGAACATGTGAAGTTAAAGCAGGGTCATGACCTGCAATAAAAACAGAAAACACCGATTTGGCCAATAACTCTCTCCCGTAGATCTCCAACCAGCAAGGCTGAGCTGGTAGTCCGTAGAGACTTCACCTTTCGCCTTGGGACTTCTACATCCGGCACAACAGGCACCTGCAAAACACATGGATCTTGTTAACCAAATAATGATTCAACATCACCACAGACCACTTTAAGTTTGTGAGAGGACAATTTTCTGACCGGTAGTTTTCTGGCCATTGTAAAGCTGAAAATGTCTAATGATTTGTTGATATTTTTACATTTTAAGACTAAAAAAGACCAGATTATCATAAAGAAGGAAAAATAATGTGATCTTTCCCAATTAAAAAATAAAATAATGAACTATGCAGGTCTAGGTAAATTATTTTAATTGTGGAAAAATTAAATATCCTACTTTGAATAAATAAAGTTAACTTATGTTTTACTCCTTCTATTAGTTCTAGTATTCACACATTTGCAAAGGAAAAGACAGGAAAAACTGCTAAAACTAGCCCTTTTTGTTGTTATAAGAACAAATAAAATTCAGTTTAAAGTTATTTTTGATCAAAGCTTGGAAGAGCCACTGCTGAGGGACCAAAGAGCTGCATGTGGCTCCAGAGCCGCAGGTTTCAGACCCCTGCAAAGTCCAGAACCCCTTACATTTTAAGACAGGTTTACAAGAAATCTAAAATAACTACCTATCAGCCACTTTCAAACCAGTTATGTGATCACAATCTGATAGGCCTACCTTTCTTTGTGCTTGACAGATTTTTCATGCTGATGACATTGATGCTTCCATCAACTTGGTGACAAATAAAGAGGATTCAATCCTAAAGATTCAATCAACAAGGGACAAACACCTCTGCTGTGTTACTATGAACTATGTAGCACCACCCCCACCAAAGTCTGGCACTCATATTAGCCTGCCTGTGTGTCTGTTAGTAAAATATCTCATGTACCAGTAAAATATCTCATGTACCAGTAAATCTTTAATGAAACTGTCAGAAAGTAATTGACTCTCAAGACCTCTCAAGACTGTGTGAATGAGAGGTCTTCCTTCAGCCTCTTGTTTAAGCAGCTACAAAAACAGCATGTTGCTGAAATACGTATTTAAAGTAAATTAGTATTTCAGCCTGGCTGCGGTTATTGTTCTGCTGGCTATGAGCGCATGTGTGTTAACAGACATGCGACGCACAGGGGCCTTGTCTCTTTGAAAAACCATCCAGGAACTAAGCCAAAAAAAACCAACTCGTAGCATACATTATATGGCTTATTTAAACGCTAGAATAACCTAACCTGCAGTGTTTTACTTTCCTCAAATTATCTGCCTCAGCAGCATAAACACCCGTTTTAGCTCGTTGTTAGCTTAGCTTTTAGCAACAGCAGGTTTTGTTCATTCAAGTAACAGAGCTAAAACAGCTAGCAAATAAAGAAAACAGAACCGATACCTTCAACTTCCAACTGAATGTCCAGTCCTCGTCCAGAGTCAGACCAGTCGACGTCTAATAAAAAGCAAGTTTTACGAGCGCTGAGTCCGAGACAACAGCTTCTTGTCCCAGCAGCAGATGAACAGGATATAGCTACATTTGAACGAAGCGCGCGAAGCGTTGATTGGTTGGATATGATCACATGCTACTTCCCTCGATAAACAAGAGTGGCGTTGATTGGTTAGGACAAAGTTCACATGCAACCTGATAAGCAAGAGTGGCGTTGATTGGTTGGGACGTACATGATCACGTTCTACCCCCAATCCAATCATAACGCATGAAGACCACAAATAGGAAAGCAAACAACTTCACGTTTCACGTACGCCTGGAGTAACGCAGAATAAAATTGAATAATGATAATAATAATGATGATAATAATAATACCCTGATGCATGCTCAATAATAATAATAACAATATATATATATATATATATATATATATATATAATATATATATAAATATATATATATATATATATATATATATATATATATATATATATATATATATATATATATATATATATAGACAATATAAAAAAACAGCTCGAGCTGTTTCAAAAAACTGACAAAACGTTTAAAACAGAAAAATAAACCAGTGTGAAAATACTTTGTGTAGAAACTGGCAGATGGCAAAGGGAACGTTTGTTGAACGTTCTAAGAACGTTAGGTTAGAAAGTTATATCTAGGTTTGTTCAAACGTTAGTCAAAACCTTCAAAGAACGTTCTAAGAATGTTGTGATCTAACAGAACCATGTAAGAACCATACCAGAACGTTAGTTAACGTTCTCTGTTACTAGTAACAATTATGATATTAACAGTAGTAAAAGTACATAAAAATGTATAAGAACAAATTAAAATGAAAAAAAAAAAACACAGTAAAAAAAATGTATATATATATATACACTACGACAGCTCACACAGTATGAAACACCAGAGAGAACAGATGGGTTTTTAACAGGGATTTGAACATGAGAAGGGAGGAGGCCTGTCTAATGTTGGGGGGGAGGTTGTTCCAGAGTTTGGGGGCGGTGACTGAAAACGCTCGATCTCCACGGAGCTTCAGACGTGTTTTTGGGACCGCCAAGAGCAGCTGATCAGATGATCTCAGGGCCCGCGATGGAACATATGGTTCCAGCAGCTCGGAGAGGTAGAGGGGAGCGGGGCCATTTAGGCATTTGTAGGTCAACAACAGGATTTTAAAGTCAACTCGAGTTCGCACAGGGAGCCAGTACAGGGAGGAGAGAACAGGTGTAATGTGCTCATACCTACGTGTACCGGTTAAAAGCCGAGCTGCTGCATTTTGCACGAGCTGAAGGGGTGTAAAGGAGGCCTGGCTGATCCCAGCATACAGTGCATTACAATAATCCAGGCGGGTTGTGATGAACGCATGGATTAGGGTCTCAAGATCAGGTCTGGACAGCACCGGCTTTAGCTTAGCTACCTGCCGCAGTTGGAAGAAGCTCTTCTGGAGAACGGAGCTGATTTGTTTATCGAACTTAAGGTCCGAGTCGAAAACCATCCCAAGATTTTTTACAGAGTGTTTGAGATAGGGCTGGAGGGAGTCCAAGTTTATGTGATCAGAGGCGGCAGCTGAGCTAGGGCTGAAGATGATGACTTCAGTCTTCTGGTCATTAAAACTTAGGAAGTTTGAAGCCATCCAAGTCTTAATGTCATCCAGACACTTTAGGAGAGAGTGGAGGGAGCCTGTATTTGCTGGTTTCAGTGGCAGATATATCTGGCAATCATCTGCGTAACAGTGGAACGAAATTCCATGTTTTCTTAGGATGATCCCCAGTGGGAGCATGTAGAGCGTGAAAAGAAGTGGACCGAGAATAGAGCCTTGTGGGACCCCGCAGGAAAGAGACATTGAAGGGGATACACTGTTCCCGACCTTAACACAAAAACTTCTGTCAGCGAGGTATGAGCGGAACCAGTCTAATGCAGCACCTGTGATCCCGACCCAGTGTTCGAGCCGAGATAAGAGGATACCGTGGTCGACGGTATCAAAAGCAGCGGTAAGGTCAAGGAGTACAAGTACCACAAACTGACCAGAGTCATTTGATACAAGAATATCATTGAAAACCCTGACCAAAGCTGTTTCCGTGCTGTGAAGCTGTTTGAAACCGGACTGAAAAACCTCAAAGACTTTGTTTTCAGTTAAGAACTGATTTAACTGAATAGAAATAAGTTTTTCGAGGATTTTGGACAGAAAGGGGAGTCTCGATATTGGTCTGTAATTTGCGCAGGCGGAAGGGTCAAGGCCAGGTTTCTTCAATAACGGAGTGACAACTGCATGTTTGAAGGCATCTGGGACCACGCTTGTAGCAATGCTACTATTCAGAATATTAAGAACAGAGGGCCCCAGCGATGGCAGAACCTGTTTGAACAATGATGGGGGGATGGGATCAGCGGGGGAGCCTGAAGGTTTCATGTGACCAACAGCTTTGTTTAACAATGGGAGTGAGTTGGGTTTGAATTGCCTGAGGTTTGCTGTGCAAGGAACAATGGGAGGTGTCTACTGGAGAGTGGGGGATGGAGGACCTAATCAGCTCCACCTTTTCAACAAAGAATTTGCTGAATCTGTTACAGGAGTCAACAGGGGCCTCCATGTTGGCTGATAGAGGAACATTAAGAATGGAATTTACTGTGTTGAAAAGAATGCGGGGGTTGTGTCTGTTGGAAGTGATGATGTGGGAGAAGTATTTGTTTTTTTTCTGATTTGACGGTGGCCTGGTAGTTATTTAAGCATGTTTTTAGCAAAATGAAAGAAACCTGGAGCTTATCTTTTTTCCATTTGCGTTCTGCACGCCTGCAGAGACGTCTTGCTGCCCTGGTTGTCTCATTAATCCATGGGTATTTTGCCAGCTTTGGTTGCCTGACTTTTAGTGGGGCCACAATGTCTAGGATTTCAGTGCAGGTCTCATTGTGGCTACTGAGCAGCTCCTGTGTGCTGACACAGGCAGATGCTTCAGGGGCTGTAACAGTAGTGGAGGTGAAAGCAGAAGAAAAAAGTGCAGCGGTTGAAGGGTTAAAAATGCGGCAGCTTTTGGCTGGAGCAGGAGATTTAGACACACGAGTGAGAGATATTTCAGATGAGATGGGTTTGTGATCAGAAACAGTAGCATCCCCAATCATCAGATTAACCACTGACAGACCATGAGACATAACTAGATCGAGCGTGTGACCCTGCTGGTGGGTTGGACCAACAACATTTTGTACCAGGTTGAAAGAGTGTATCAGGTTTAAAAAGTCATTAACTAAAGTGATGCATGTAGAACAGAAACTAAAGGTTCTCACATGTTCTCAGTCTCCAAGAGCAGCTGCACAACCTGAACATGTGCAGCTGCTCTGCTCCCAGTCCTTTGTTGCAAGTCTCAAGAGTTCAAGAGTTTGATTCTCATCATTCCACAACATGACATGCATGAGGAGGAACCAAACAGTTCCTGAGCTCCACTTATGTCAGCATTTAAGAAGTAAAGAAGAAAATAAAACTTTATAACTTGATGTTGATTTATTTTCTCACACTTCACCTGCTTCTCTTTACTGCTGCCAGAAAGGAGAATGATGAAGTGATGTTGTTTAGAAGAAAATGTCTCGCTCACTTTTCTTCATGTCACTGCCACAAGTGACAGCAGCTCTCTGCATGTGCTGCATCACTTGATTGATGTGACAGGAGGAAAGGAGAGGTGTTTGTGAACTCTTCAGAGTGAGCTCTCGTCCAGTGCTCCCTCAGCAGGAGCTCGAAGTCTTCCTTCTTCTCTTCTCCTCCATCCTGTTGGAAGCTGCACACTATTGACTTCAGCTCACATGTTCAAAAACATGCATGTTAGGCTCACATGTTCAAAAACATGCATGTTAGGCTGCCTTCAGGCCCAGGAGGAGCATGCAGAGAGATGTGTGCTCTCAACGGGGTTTGCCTGCTTCAATAAAGCTTCATGAATAAATCAATAGTTTGATCACATTTCAGTCAGTTTGACATGAACACACATGACATCATGTTTTATTTCTGGTTGTGGGCTTCTGTGTCTGAGAGTCTTTCTAATGGAAACAGGATCAATTCTCTTCAAGTTCCTGTCACATCCAGTTTTCATGATAAACACTAAAGCGTTCATGGAAAGAGAACATTACTGATGTATGTCAGAATCAATTCACGCAGCTCACATGAACAGTTGTGGAGATATTTGCATGTGCAGGAACGGAGAGATGACAACGCCTGCATGGAAACACATCATTGCTACAACAGCTAACACAGACAGGAGCACAGAGTCTGATGTTTCTTTACATTATTCACAGTCACTATTAAAGAAAGATGAAGAAGAGTCACATCTTGTAGAAACAAAGATTTTGAAAGACTTCTTCCTCTTTGTTGTCACTTCCTGTTTCACTCCGGCCATGCCATGGAACTAATTCATGGATATTATGCAGAATTTATTCTATATTAACATGTTCTTCCTCTTTTTGTGTTCGTGCATGTCACAGGCATTTGAAGGTCCAGTTTCTTAGGTCCACCTGTAGAATCCAGTCCAACAGTGGTGCTGCTGGGAGGTGGACTGGTCTCCAGTTTGAATTAAATTCACAGTTTGAGCTCAAAGCTCACACAGAAGAAGTGTATTCTAGTCAGAGGGTTTCTAACATTCAGAGCCTCGTGTGTGTAAAGTGTTGTCTTAGTAGCAGAAAGCCTCTGGTCCTGCTCCAGTGGGCCGTCCAGAACAAACACCAGTGGATGGAGACACGTCCAACACTGTGGACAGAGTGGACGTCAGAAAGTGTGTGGAGGTTTGAAAGCAGAGCTGTTGTGTTGCTCTGGATCAAAAGCTTCAGCTCCAGCTGCTCTGTTCAAATGGAAACACTAAATGCTTCATTTGATCATTTCTCTGTCCACTTCTTCATTTTCAGCCTGTTCTCTGCTTCACTCTTGTTGCTCTATTTGCAGCCTCTTCAGTGGATTCTTGCTGCGGTCATGTGATCACTGTGCAGGATCAATCACCTCCAGGATCATTGGTTCAACAAGTCAGTAGAGATGATAGAAGAACCAGCAGATGTTCAGTGGAAACGTTTCACCTGCTGTCACAATGTGTTTCTATTAGAACCTTCAAGTGGACGCATTAGAGCAGACAGGAGAAAGAAAACATGTCTCCTGTTCCTGCAGATGTTCAGCAGACAAACATCTGGCTGCACACTCCCAAACCTTGGTTCTGGTGAGTTCTGTTCACAGAACCTGCTCCGTATCTCAGCTCCAAACATTCCACTAACACCCCTCACAACACCAAGAAGAGGTCAGAGGTCAGGGAAGAAGACATCCAGGAAGATGTTCCTTTGAACTCCTCAACATCTGGCTCACAAGAAGCCCACATGGTTCATCAACATCTGGCTCACAAGAAGCCCACATGGTTCATCAACATCTGGCTCACAAGAAGCCCACATGGTTCATCAACATCTGGCTCACAAGAAGCCCACATGGTTCATCAACATCTGGCTCACAAGAAGCCCACATGGTTCATCAACATCTGGCTCACAAGAAGCCCACATGGTTCATCAACATCTGGCTCACAAGAAGCCCACATGGTTCATCAACATCTGGCTCACAAGAAGCCCACATGGTTCATCAACATCTGGCTCACAAGAAGCCCACATGGTTCATCAACATCTGGCTCACAAGAAGCCCACATGGTTCATCAACATCTGGCTCACAAGAAGCCCAAGAACTCAGCTGTTTTCTATCAGAACCCTTCCTTCCTTCCTTCCTTCCTTCCTTCCTTCCTTCCTTCCTTCCTTCCTTCCTTCCTTCCTTCCTTCCTTCCTTCCTTCCTTCCTTCCTTCGTGTCTGATTGTTTATCACACCATGCCTTTGATCTCTTCTTTTAATAGATTTTCACTGGATCTGGATGGATTTCACTCCTTTTATCACTTTGATCCATTTGATTTTCATCAAAAATATATAGAATATTATTATTATAATGAAAATATATTGGGTCTAACTAATGATCTAAACTACAGCAGGGCCGAGCGCAATTCGTGGCAGTGGCAGCTGCCACCGGAACTGCCGCGACGCGGCTGCCACAGAGGCTGCCACAGGGACTGCCTTGCCTTCCACAGACCACAAGGTGCCACTAGCTGCCACGGACTTTGTCAGATCATCTTCCACAGCAGTTTTGTGCAAAACTATTGCCGTTTTGTGTAAAAAAAATAAATAATAATAATTAATTAAATAAATAAATGCTTCATCTTTATTGTATGTCCTTCAAAAATGACCTTCTGACGATGATGATTATATTATTTAATAAACACAGAACAACCTGTAATAGTGCATAGGAAACATGTCTAAAATAGTGCTTTGTGTGTAGGATGACTAAAAAATACATATTTCTCTTTTTAAATTAAAATTACTTATTAAACTCATTGGTGTGCCACAGACTGCCACCAGATGCCACAGGTGCCACCACTACTGTCACCTGCCACGTCACCTGTCACCTGCCACGTCACCTGCCACGTCACGTGCCACCACTACTGTCACCTGCCATGTCACCTGCCACGTCACGTGCCACCACTACTGTCACCTGCGTCACCTGCCACGTCACGTGCCACCACTACTGTCACCTGCCATGTCACCTGCCACGTCACGTGCCACCACTACTGTCACCTGCCACGTCACCTGCCACCACTACTGTCACCTGCCACGTCACGTGCCACCACTACTGTCACCTGCCACGTCACCTGCCACGTCACGTGCCACCACTACTGTCACCTGCCACGTCACGTGCCACCACTACTGTCACCTGCCACGTCACGTGCCACCACTACTGTCACCTGCCACGTCACCTGCCACCACTACTGTCACCTGCCACGTCACCTGCCACCACTACTGTCACCTGCCACGTCACGTGCCACCACTACTGTCACCTGCCACGTCACGTGCCACCACTACTGTCACCTGCCACGTCACCTGCCACCACTACTGTCACCTGCCACGTCACGCACCTGCCACCACTACTGTCACCTGCCACGTCACGTGCCACCACTACTGTCACCTGCCACGTCACTGCCACCACTACTGTCACCTGCCACGTCACCTGCCACCACTACTGTCACCTGCCACGTCACCTGCCACCACTACTGTCACCTGCCACGTCACCTGCCACCACTACTGTCACCTGCCACGTCACCTGCCACCACTACTGTCACCTGCCACGTCACCTGCCACCACTACTGTCACCTGCCACGTCACGTGCCACCACTACTGTGTCACCTGCCACGTCACCTGCCACCACTACTGTCACCTGCCACGTCACGTGCCACCACTACTGTCACCTGCCACGTCACCTGCCACCACTACTGTCACCTGCCACGTCACCTGCCACCACTACTGTCACCTGCCACGTCACCTGCCACCACTACTGTCACCTGCCACGTCACCTGCCACCACTACTGTCACCTGCCACGTCACGTGCCACCACTACTGTCACCTGCCACGTCACCTGCCACCACTACTGTCACCTGCCACGTCACCTGCCACCACTACTGTCACCTGCCACGTCACCTGCCACCACTACTGTCACCTGCCACGTCACGTGCCACCACTACTGTCACCTGCCATGTCACCTGCCACGTCACCTGCCACCACTACTGTCACCTGCCACGTTCCCTGCCACCACTACTGGCATAGCGTTCTTTTGTTTCTATTTTATTATAACTTAACTGTCATTCAGGTTAGTAGAGAAATAGTAACATTAAACTGACAGACTGATCCAACAGCCTCTCATTTTTTACAGACAGCGACTTCAAAACATCCTGGACGTTACCGGGAATGAAGGTGTTGACCAACACATGATCACAGAAGTGCTTCTGCCAGAGGTGAGCCTCATACCGGGTGTCTGCACATCTTTAATGTCTTGTCTAAAATCAATGCCTTGACAAATGACAGAATTCTACATTAATAAGATTTTTATGTTTGTAAATGTGATTGGGCTTGGTGATCATTCCCGATCACATTTAAAAACACAGTAACATTTATAAGCTACTGTGTTTGTGATGGAGAAAACACTGACAACAATTAATCTGTTTCATAAAGACTTGTAAAAATTATATTTTTGGACAAGCGTAACATTCTACTCTGATATTGGCATTTCACACATTAACTTTTTGTGCTTAACTGAAATTTTACAGAACACAATCTGACCTGATGCCAAAAATAAGGTGACTAGAGGCGTGGAGTACAGTAATATGAAATAATCAATGGCAATGTAACATTCCAATAAACCAAAACAGTAAAAAATACTGAAAAACTAATTTTTTTAATAAAAATGTGAAAATGAAAGAGAGGACACCTTAAAAAATTTGTACATTTTATCAAAGTCCACTCCTTTCCCCTTCTGTGTTGTTGTGAAAGTGTTGTCCATTAACTTCAAACTTCAACTGCCCTCTTGTCAGCATGAAATAAAATTAATTTAAAAAAAATTAAAAAATTCAAATATGTAAGTGTACATGACAAAAAAACAAAATTTAAAGCATAAAAACATTTTCTCTACAGTTAATTTTGCTTAAGTTATGTTGTCATTTCAAACTGAGATTTACTGAGAAATAAAATAATATCTTGGTGTGGTTGTAGGAGTATCCACCACAGTATATTTTATTGTATGGTAGTTCAACATATAAATACCATGCAATTAATTTTACAACAGGTGTTCTTGAAATGCATTCTAGGTTGTGATCCAGTGGCTGCAAAGAAGAGGCAATCTTTGCCGCTACCAAGCGGAAATTGTTCTTCAGGACAGAGTCATGGAAATTTTTAGGTAAATAACATTAGTGTTGTCCCAAAGATACCACGGGCATGCTAGATTGCAAGACTGTCTATTTATGCATTTCTTTATTTTATTAACAGAGACAAAGTAGAAGAAGAACAAAAAGAAAAACAAGAAGAAACAACACCAGAAAAGGTCAAAAATTATAATCAGACACTTGCTACAAAAACACTTCAAAAATTTGCATAGGTATTTTAGTGCACATGGTTTTGAAACCCAGGTTAAAGGACACAGGAATTGCATTGACACATTTATAATGTAATTTAAAAGTATATCTTAAAATAGATTGAATTGCCAAGGTGTAATATTTACAGGTAACAGTATTCACATAATAAACATATTAATCAACATATTTTTCTGCAGGGAAGCTCAATCTTGAGAGACAGCCATGCTGCGGCAGAATGGTGCAAAAACCAAATATTTGTTGGCCAGGTTACACTTCCTGCTGTCCTTGATTATGATGATCAAGACAAGGAAGAAGCTCTCCAGGCCCTCAACAGCTGGACTGAGGAAATGAATGAAAGTTCTCCAGCAGAACAATTCTCTTTTATTTTCAAAATGAAGGAGGACCATGAAAAGTTCTGCAGAGAAATTTGTGATGACAGGAACATGAAGGTGTTTGCTAGATTTGAGTAGCCTTTGTAAATAAAGACATTGCAACCAAATTCACTGTTTGTTTTTATTGCTGGAGCCTATTTCTATCTGAAATAGAGTGAGGAGGGATGTGCACAGTGTGATGGACCATGCAGTAAAAGGACAGTCAGGCACAGGTTTAGGTATTTATTACAGGTATTTATTTAATTAAAAAATTAATAATTTTTTTTTTTTTTTACACAAAACGGCAATAGTTTTGCACAAAACTGCTGTGGAAGATGATCTGACAAAGTCTGGCAGCACCCATGGCAGCTCTGCAACACTCTGGCCATCTTGTGGCATGGGAATGACACCTATGATCAGTGGCAGGTGACAGTAGTGGTGGCGTCATGTAAAGATATTTAGCTTACCTTTAGGAAAGAATTGTGTCTTTCGTGTGCGAACAGAAGCTGTATCCACCGAGTGACTTGTGGCGAGATGACAGAAAGTAGAAGGCACTCTGCAGACGTTACGCGAAGGCGGGGCTTAAAGCAACACCACCCAATTAACACTGGAATTTAACAATGCAAATATGACGGCTATTACGCAGGCAGTGTTTTTTTTAAAGCTGTGTGATGTTAAAACAACACTCACACTCTTTATTTAACACTACACCTGAGATTTTAACACTGGCATTTTTACTGTGGTGGAGACTGTAATTATATTGTATTGTTGTTCTGCTTTGTATTTACAATAAAGTACAAAATAAACCAGTACGTACTAGACTACAGAAGTATTGTTTATAACTCAGCTTCAGATACAACTTTAGAAAAATGAAACATCATTCAAATCAGACATTAAGAATGATTACAGGTGCCTTTAAACAACACATACAGGATGAAGATTAGTAGAAATGGGAGAACCAGCACTGAACACCAGAATGGACCAGTTGGCTCTAAACTACTGGACAAATGTAAAAGGTCCTGAACAGAAGCATCCAACACAAGAAGTGTTCAAACCATACTGGGAAAAGACAAGAACCATTTCAAAAGCTTTGGTTGGACCATGAATCAGAAAACTACAGAAATTCACATCAATAATATTAATGTGAGCCCAACAGAACCAGAACCAGTCATACAACCATGGATACTCACAGACCCAATAGTAGATCTGAAATTATTAGGAATAAATAATTATATTCAAATACAGTGATAGAATACATTAATCAATAATATGGATTCATTATGAAATAGATATAAAACTCAGTCGAGCAGAAATAAAAAGCATTGAAAAGGAAAATATTAGGGAAAGATGAAAAACAACAGGAAGAAGAAAGAAAAGGTCGATGGTTTTATAGAATTCAACAACAAACAGGAGAAATGAGGAGATCTGAAAGAAACAGGAGGAGGAAACATCACATCACGTCTCAGATTTGGACACACAGGATTGAACAGAACATTATTCATAACAGGGAAGCATCATAAATGTGACTACTGTGGAGAAGATGAGACCATAGAACATGAGTTATTGAACTGACAGAAATACAGACATGAAAGAAGTCAACTGATGAACAGTCTCACTGAAATCAAAGAAAGATTTGATACAGTTGAATTATTGCAGAATTCAAAAGATAATGGTGCTCAGGTTTAATACAATATCTGAAACAGATTGTTTGTTTGAAAGAATGGTTATTTATCCATAATTAATTTGTTTGTTTACATTGTTTCAGTCCACCTCCTCACCAGTTTGTGGTGGTAATGCACCACATTGTTGTTTGTCAACCACTAATGTTGTGTAACAGTTTTGTTGTTTAATGAATTTGATCAAAATGCACCGTCTTTATAATATTTTTCTTGTTTTGCAGAAAAGTTTAATCTTTGTTAGCCTGGTTAAAACCACACCCTGTCCTTCACTTTGCTTCTGACTAGGGTCTGGCATTCCTCCCATAGAAAATGATTTCTCCGTTCGATTTTTGAACGGACCAATCAGAGAACAGAAGGCGGAGTTTTGTTAGCTTAGCCTGGCGAGGTCCAGGCTATTCAGATAAAAAGCTCAGAAACCACTCGGTGGATATTTTTTCTGCTACCAGTGTGTAATTATATGTCTTTAATTTACTGACTGTTGGCCTGGATGAAACATTTGAGATAAAATTCGATTTTTTATCATTTATTTTCGTAGCGCACCCTGAGGCTGTTTGGAAAATGTCAAACCGAAACTATTTAAATCCAGCAGATTTGACCATTTTGTGAATTGATTTAGGAACTGTTAAGCTCAGGAACACTTCTGATATAACGTCAGCTAAGAAATATAGTTTTTCTCAGGAAAGAAATAATAGTTTTTTACCTTGTTTTCTGGAAAATTCCTTCGTGGCGGCAGCCATTTTAACTGACGACGTCAGTCAACGTCGTTCAAAACTCCGCCTTCTGTTCTCTGATTGGTCCGGTAATCCGCCAATCTGCCTTCTGTTCTCTGATTGGTCCGGTCAAAAATCAACCGGAGAAATCGTTGTCTATGAGACAAATCCCAGACCCAGCAGTGAAGGGAAATAGAATTGAGCGGAGCTGTGCAGGAATGGCGAGGGCCAGGCTAAATCTTTGTGGAAACTCCAGGTTCCTTTTGTTTGTGTAGTGATGCTGCCCCCTGGTGGTGGCTGCTGGTAAAAATGTGGACAAGACGTCATCAGCTCGGCCTCTTTGTTTTCCTTCCTGTTCGTGATGAGGAGGTGCTCAAGATGGCGCTCTAAACGGACGCAATTTGGAGCTCTGATATTCAACGACATACAATCACAAGTTCAAGTGTGAACTGTGTCACAGAATAAACACAATAAAAACATGTATTATCTGCAGCATTGTTGTTTAAAATGGCTCAACATTACGACAATGGAGCAGACAGTACACTCAATTTAATTGAATTTTGAAATATAAGGATGTCCAGTGTATGCTGCAGTGGTAAAAGTAATTTTCCGTTGTATATTTCACGTTCAAGCTCCGTGGAATCAGCTGTTCGAGCCGACGCGGCAGCCTGCGCTCTGTCTGTCCCTCTGAACTTGTGATTCTGTGTCAGAATTTCAGGGATGAGTTAAAAACCATTAAGCAAAATAAGAAAGAGGAATGATTATATAATTGAAAGTTTTTATTGTTGTTTTGTAAATATTTTTCTCGTGTTTTCTTAATCTGGAATGAATAAATAATGAATAAATAATCTAAAAATAAAGTTGTCCCGACTGGGAATCGAACCCGTGAGGTTTGGAGCGACAAGCCAATGCGTTACTAGTTGAGCTATCGTGGCATGGTGGTCTGCCTGCCTGGGAGGAGTCGACGAGGGACAAGCCCCCAGAAACCATCTTGGCTACAGCAAACTGGTTGGTCCACTTAAGTTGTTTACTTGGTGGGGTAGCTTCAGTTTGCTTTGGACTACTCTGACTGACGAAGCCCTCTGGAGTGAGGGTGAAACGTTTCTACTAAAAAGAAACTGTCCAGATGAACTGATTGAGAATGAGCGGATTTGATACCTGGACTATTGAGAATGAACTTTCTTGTCTTGAACCACTTTGGACATGTCTGCCTGCCTGGGAGGAGTCGACGAGGGACAAGCCCCCAGAAACCATCTTGGCTACAGCAAACTGGTTGGTCCACTTAAGTTGTTTACTTGGTGGGGTAGCTTCAGTTTGCTTTGGACTACTCTGACTGACGAAGCCCTCTGGAGTGAGGGTGAAACGTTTCTACTAAAAAGAAACTGTCCAGATGAACTGATTGAGAATGAGCGGATTTGATACCTGGACTATTGAGAATGAACTTTCTTGTCTTGAACCACTTTGGACATGTCTGCCTGCCTGGGAGGAGTCGACGAGGGACAAGCCCCCAGAAACCATCTTGGCTACAGCAAACTGGTTGGTCCACTTAAGTTGTTTACTTGGTGGGGTAGCTTCAGTTTGCTTTGGACTACTCTGACTGACGAAGCCCTCTGGAGTGAGGGTGAAACGTTTCTACTAAAAAGAAACTGTCCAGATGAACTGATTGAGAATGAGCGGATTTGATACCTGGACTATTGAGAATGAACTTTCTTGTCTTGAACCACTTTGGACATGTCTGCCTGCCTGGGAGGAGTCGACGAGGGACAAGCCCCCAGAAACCATCTTGGCTACAGCAAACTGGTTGGTCCACTTAAGTTGTTTACTTGGTGGGGTAGCTTCAGTTTGCTTTGGACTACTCTGACTGACGAAGCCCTCTGGAGTGAGGGTGAAACGTTTCTACTAAAAAGAAACTGTCCAGATGAACTGATTGAGAATGAGCGGATTTGATACCTGGACTATTGAGAATGAACTTTCTCTTTTACCAGAAGGTCACATTCGTTTTAAAGGATGGTGTCTGTAACGCAAAAGGTTTTGCAGCCTCAGGGCTTTGTTTTAGCGTTTTTTTTTTTCGTCAC
>JBBPBX010062908.1:0-12176 GCA_038048925.1 Garcialebias charrua
AAAAAAAAAAAAAAAAAACAGACATCCAATTTATGTCTTGTATGAGAAATTTGCTTTTTTAGTTATGACCAGTTAGAAATGTTATCATCTTTCATTGCGTTCTATCAGAAAAAAAAAAACGGATCTCAGTGCTTGCTGGCAGACCCGGTTCAGTGAACAAGGAGAGCTAAGGACACTGGCCTTAAGAGAAGTCTCTTTTGTCTTTCTTTTACTGCCTCTCTTGGTCTTGTTGCAAGACTACTCTCTGTTTTGTCTTCTTTAGCTTGTGAGCATGAGCCATTTGCTCCTCCAAGGAGTTTGGCAAAAGTATCTGCAGCCGCAGGGGCTTTGAGCCTCAGCATTCTCTTGGCTAGATTGGACAAGAATGAAAAGCCATTGATGCCAGTCACTTTCATTTTCAAAATGCAGTGTCAATCTTCCTGCAATACTTTACCCACAGTGAATTTTAATTTTCTACAAACATTGAATTAACCTATCTCCCCCCTTTCATGTTTTCCAGGGCTCTCTCCATGGATATAGACACAGACTATGAGCGGCCCAATGTGGAAACCATTAAATGTGTGGTGGTGGGAGATAATGCAGTAGGTAAGACCAGGCTAATCTGTGCCCGGGCCTGCAATGCCACACTCACTAAGTATCAGCTGCTTGCCACCCACGTGCCAACCGTCTGGGCCATTGACCAGTACCGTGTATGCCAGGAGGTAGGAACACACACACACACGTGCAGTTACACTGTACGAAAGTCTCAAACTATCAAATGTTTTGTAAAATAAAACACTTTATTACAGGACTATAAAAGCTAATGTTTGACATTGTGCATGCTCTTTTTTAAGCCAGTCAGTTAAACATAATTTTTAATTCCTTTAAACAATAAACCTCGCTTTGAAAAATGACCTTTGACCTTAACACAGGCTATAAATTACTGTATGTATGTCTGTGCAGGTGTTGGAGAGATCTCGTGATGTGGTGGATGAGGTCAGCGTGTCCCTGAGGCTATGGGACACATTCGGGGATCATCACAAAGACAGGAGGTTTGCCTATGGCAGGTGAGAACACATGCACACACACGCATACATGCCCCCCCCACAAACAGTTTCAGTCTTGCAGACAAAATTAGTGACTGACCCACTGACACATTTGCCGACTGGCTAATTGCATGGCTAACGAAACACATTCCATTTTTACAACTGGTTCAGCCTGGCGTTAAGACACTGACACAGTTCCCAGTTAATACCAAATCAATTGCTGGCGGATTTGAAAAATAAAACTTGGTTGGCTAAAAAAAAAAAAAAATCTCATAATAAGGCTGTAACTAATGTGTCAAAACTGTACAAACAAAAACAATTTATCCCCAGATTGTTTTTATGTACGGTAATCTTTTTGCAGCTATATTTTGATTTTTGCCCGGAAGCCTTTACATCCCTCCTCTTCCTGGCATGATTGGATCATCACTTTATCCTCTTACTTGTAGTCTCTCGGTCAGAGCTGCTTTATTGGCATAAAATGAAAAAAACAAAATAATCTATAACAAAACACAATTGGAAATGCCAAGATTGACTTCAGGACCTAAAAACATCCTGAAAGCACAACAAATGTAGATGTTTCCTATATAAGATAGCTTTATGGTAGAATATTTAAACAATTGTCAACAGTCTTGTCTCTGTTAGTCATTGAATGCAATAATAATCTTTTGGTGTTTCACAATTTCTATATCTTTAATAATTAATTATGGAAACATAACAAAAATTCCCACACTTGCATACAATGCTTGTGCGCATCAGACTGTTCAGCCTGTCAAGGTTGGCTGAAAACACTTTGTGGAACATGTCACCTTGTCCCCTTTATGCAAAGTGTACGTGCGTGACTGACTCCAGATACTTGCCAGCTGCATGTGGTTTGGTTTGCAGCTCAAATTTCCACCCCTGTGTTGTGTTTACCCACTGTCTGGATGTCTGTAAGTTTGCCCAGTGATCTCTCTTTCCTTGTTTGTGCGTGGGCTATCCACTCTGTGAGCCTGCTGATAAAGACACAGCTGTTTTTGACTGCCCATTGTTAGCAGCTCCAAGCATCGAGCCTCTTCTTGTACCTGTGCTCTTTCGCTTCCAGATCTGTTGGTTGGCTCATTTGTCTATCTTTTGTCTTAAACTGTACCTATAGTCTGTCATCTCGCAGACACCCTGAAAACAATATTACCCTTCATCATTTGTTGTTCCATTCCCTTTTGGCACATTGCTTCTCTATTCTCCCTCTTACACCTGACTTTACATGTAGGCTTTGGTGTGTATCAAAACTCAGACATCGTTGTCAAACTGTCACGCTCTGTCAGAAACTGGCGGAAAATATATTAAACTAAATTTACCAATAATCTGAATCTGCCTCCATTGATTGATGTAAATGTGCTGTCAGTCAGTCCCTGCCTGCATTCAGTTTTTACATACAATGCACAAGAGTATCTAATGTTGCATGGCATAACATTTGAAATGGTGTGCACATAGCTAAAACTTAGCAAATAAGTAAACAAACAATTAAATGAAGCACTTCGTTGAATGTGTGTATACTGTAATCCATCATTGAATGAAAGGTGTTCAGCTATGTCTCAACAACAAAAACAACAACAATAACAACCAAATAGTCAAATGTAAATACTATACAGTATGTAATTACAGTATCTAAACAAGCAAACAAAATGGTGATTAAAAAAAAATAAAAATTATTATCACACATGCACCTGTTTTTTCCACGACCATAATGGTAAATGTGTTAAAATGCAATAAATCAGGTACTGGTGACTGGCCTGCTAATGATTAATTTTGCTAGCAAAATATTGAAATCCTTCACACAACTATCAAACTAGTAAGAAATAACACATACACACACACACACGCATGCGTGCATGCATGTACATGCACATATGCATGCACAAACAACAACAAAACTGTATTAACGTTATTCCTTTGGCTGTCACTTAAATTAGTATGAAATATGTTGGCCTTGAACAGTGTCGGAGGTTTTAATGGATCTGCACATCCATGCTTTGTACACACATTTGCTTGTTCTGCTACTATTTCAACAAATATACAGTGTATACGCCACGGTATTACTGCTTCAGCATCTGTTGAGCTGTCTTTGTTCAATGACTTCTGCACATATTGTAAGCAGAGTTAGGCTTCCTTAGTTGAAATGTACAACCCATTCATTTCCTGCAGCATTTTTCAAACTGCATTGCAGCCTAAAGCACTGCAAGCTGGTTTACTGCCATTCATTCTTCTTAAGCAGCTGTTGATGCTTCTCATTGCATATTTGAACTCTGCTTTTTACATTTTAGTTGCCTGAACTCACTGTTGGCCATGTCTGACCTAAGAGGATTTGTTATGTTGAAACCTTGGATCTTAATCCCAATGAAGCACCAGTAAAGCCCCTCTGAACATAATACAATAAAAACCCTGTTTGCCCCTTGCCTATTTTTGGCTCAGTTGGATAGCCTGTTCCACCTTTTATAGGTAACTTTGAGCTATGGTGTTATATGGAGCCATTTTTGGATTTGCATGAGTAGATTTTACTGTCAGTTATGGCAGCAGGAGTGTTATTAGACTCCTTAACATTAATATTAACAATCGCATCTGTTAAAAAATAATAATTTAGAAACAAAATGACCTGATTTAGAGATTTTTATAACAATGCCGGAAATCAAGGCAAAAACTGTTAATCTGAGTCCTTATTTTAATTTTTCTCAACACAAAAGACTGTTGTACTGTATACCCAAATGTATCCTGCTATTGATTTTTCGGTTGACCACTTATGCCCCATGTTCTGCTCTGATTGTGTGACAAGTGCTGCTTGTTTTCCCATTTGACTTTTTGTGTACTTTTATTTAACACACTGCACATGCTTCTCAAAATTACATAAATCATTATTTAAATTTTGGTGTCAGATGGTGCAGTAATTTACTGCAATTTTTCTTTTTTTTCTTTTGTAAAATGAGAAGTTCTGTCTTTAAGTAAAATTGAAAAGATTGCCGAAACTCATAGTTACGAGTACTAACTATTTCACCTAGCTTCAATATTTTGAATACTAAACTTTTAGAAACACTCCCCCCCTCATACCCAACTAAGTATAATTAACTGAAGAAAGGCATCTTGTTAAAATATAATTGTGTTACAGATCCACTGAACAAAATTGAAAAAAACAAACAAAAAAAACAGCTCACCTCCCTTCTGCTGCAGTAACGAGAGAAAACATATCCGTATTCTTCACACTCATCCGTGATTACTTGTCTTAAGAAAAAAATAAAAGTAAACATATTTGCTAGATTTTTGCCGGTTGTCAGCCTAGATTTTGTGCTGTTTAATACACATGGCAGGCATGTAACCTATAGTGTTAATTAATATGATGCAGATTATGTTTTTAGGAAACAGCAGAGAAATTAAACAAACCTTCGAACAATTTGTTTTGTCACTTTTGATGCTTTTCAGAGTTCAAGTTCATATTTTGGGCATCAGCCACAAAAGTTAATGCCCCACAATGCTTTCAGCCTCAGTTGTTAAAAAAAAAAAAAAACTTTTAAACATGTGAACTAAATAATTTTATGCAACTTGAGCTTATGCACACTAAGCCTTGGTAATGGTGCTTTGAAAAAGTGCTAATGCGAATTTGTGTGTGTGTGTGTGTGAGAGCTGTGATGTACTTTCAAACCGTGGTATATTATGTACTTGCGAGTGTGAGCTTTTCGGAGATTACTTTAGTAAAAAGTAATAGGACTATAAGCTCCCCATCTACACTGAGGGACAAAAGGTTTTAGCTGGTGCTGACATACTCAAATACAGTAAATTCTCTTTAGAACGTTTATAAGATTGAATAAGTTTACCACTTTGTCGTTGGACAAGTACTGGTACATTTTTTATCTCTCTTTTTTACGGTGCAGTTTTATTTTGTATTTAATAGAATAAAACTTGCTGAAGCAAGAGTACAATATTTTGCTTAAGAGGCACATTTAAGAGGTATACTGTATAAAGCTTCTCTTGTGTTCAGGAATGGACTTACCTCAAATCTGATGTGTACTGGTGACAAGTATCATAATTGGAGTATTGTCTATGAAACCGTTTTTAAGCTATAGATGATAATTAATGTAACATATGAGTTACATAAGTTGGAGTAGTCATCTGTTTCTCAAGTCAAAAGTCCTGTTTTTTTATTGGACTGTTGCAAAGGTAGAAGATTTACAAGTGATACTATTTTTCTGCCTTTTCAGTAAAACTAAAAAGACAAATTAAACATTACCTAGAAATGCACCCTGACAAGAAACAACTTGTCAGTGAAACATCAATACCGGTGAGCAGCTGTTAATGTTGGTGTTTTTTGTTCTGACACATCAGATGAATCTATGTGTGTGCATCTTAATCTATTCTCAGCCCTCTCTGTTGTCTTTGTTGCCTTTAAAATAATGGAGAGATTTATGCAAGAAACTAAAAAGAGACAAACTAAGCAAAAACCAACCAGCCCAAAGGCCCAGACTCATATGCACACATAAAAAAAAATTCTTGTCTTTTTCTGTAGGTCTGATGTTGTGGTGCTGTGCTTCTCTCTGGCTAATCCCAATTCCCTGCGCCACGTTCGCACCATGTGGTTTACAGAGATCAAGCACTTCTGTCCTCGAACACCCATCATCCTGGTTGGCTGCCAGCTGGATCTGCGCTATGCTGACCTGGATGCGGTTAACCGTGCACGACGACCGTTGGCAAAGTGAGACGCCCTCATCATGAAGCATTAACAGACAGCCTAAAATAAATCCTGCAAGGATGTATCTTCATTAAGGATAGCATGTTCACATTTCTTGGTCATCCAAATGTAACTACCTATCTCTTTTTGACTGACAGGCCCATCAAATCGACAGATATTCTTCCCCCAGAGAGAGGCCATGAGGTGGCAAAAGAACTTGGTATCCCCTACTATGAGACCAGCATAGTTGCTCAGTTTGGAGTCAAAGATGTTTTTGACAACGCAATCCGTGCAGCCCTCATCTCTCGCCGACATCTGCAGTTCTGGAAGTCACACCTTAAAAAGGTCCAGAGACCTCTTCTCCAGGCACCTTTCCTGCCTCCCCGCCCGCCGCGCCCCATCGTGGGCATCCCAGACCCACCTCTCACAGACGGTGAAGGTCCTGACTCTCTTTTCTGTCACCGTCTTTGTGCAGATGTTCTTTTTCTTTTACAGGATGGCGCCTCAAAAGTTTTTGCACACAAGGTCTATCTGGCTACATCCTGCTCCAAGTTCTATGACCTTTTTACACTTGATCTTGATGGGTTGTGTAAAGGGCAGCGGGGAGAAGAACAGGATAGAAAAGAACATGTGGAGAGTGGGGAAGAGGATGAGCAAAGTAGGAGAGGAGCCAAAGAGCAAGCTGGGCGCACTAAGAGCTTGGATATTGATAAGGACGGTGTAGATGGAAGCATAAGGGGCTTGAATCGACCCCAGCTGGTCCAACAGGGATTTTTGAGGACTTCCCGGAGTGACAATGCACTCCCGTCTCGAGCCAGGTACCGGTACTCCTTGGGAGCACTGGGGATGGGTCGAGCACTTTCTGGATGGGGAAGAGGTTTCCTGAGTGTGTGTCTGGAACATGTGGATGATCCCACAACTGGACGGCCTCGACTCATGACAGTAGTAGCCATGGATGCACTTATACAAGAAGAACCATTTAAGGTGATAGTGTTTATAATATTTTTGTTTTTAAAGTTCATTCAGATGTGTTTTTGACCTCTCGGTTTGCTGTGATTTTAGGCCGTGCTTCAGTACTTGTACACGGGCAATCTGGATGAGAGCCGAAGTGATCTGATGCAGGTGGCCACCATCGCAGAGCTTCTTGAGGTGTTTGACCTACGAATGATGGTGGCAAATGTTCTGAACAGAGAAAGCTTCATGAACCAAGAGATCACCAAGGCCTTCCATGTTCGCAGAGCCAACCGCATCAAAGAGTGCCTCAATAAAGGGACTTTTGCTGGTAAACCATAGTGCCATTCGGTGCCGTACTTTTCACAACACTACAATGAGTTTAGGTGTTTAAAAAAAAAGTATTTATGTTTATGCAGTAATAGGCTATTGTTTCCATGTATGTGGATATAACGTAAATGATTGTGAAAATTCTTCTAGCTTGATTTGGCGAGTTGTAACATAAGCAAGAAACATTTTCTCTCAGTTTTTAAAAATGTACACTCTGTACATTTGATTATAATTTGCCATTGAATAATCAATGCACTTTTTTACATCACAAATGATCAGTTTGAGGAAGTTCTTTCAAAGTCATCATTTGGTTTGATTGATATTTGTATCAGTTTGCTTGTTTAGTTTTGATGCTTGCCCTTTTGCACATAGTGTCTTGTGTTTGTGTGGTGTTTTCTGTCCAACTGGTTGTTATTGTTGCATGTTACTGAACTCCAGTGTCAGATGTCTATCTTTTTCTGAGCGTAACTTCATATTCACTTCTCTCGTTTTTTTTTTTTTTTTGTCTTCCTGATAATTATTACCAAGTTAATTTTGGAAAGTTTTCACAAGTTATTCTCTAGCATTTTTGTTTTACCCTACATTTATGGGAATAGTGCTTTGCTTTTGAATGTAGCCCATGGCATTGTCGGCACATTGTTACCGGTACTTTATTTTGTCACCACACCACCTTCTTGTTTGAAGCTGTAGTTTACTCCGCATTTGATTTAGGAGCAACTACCTCACATCAATTTTCTATCCCCTTCTCTGAGCCAAAGACTTTTCAGTTTTCCTGTCAATTTATCTTTCTGTCTGTCTACCTGTGTCTCTGTTTGTCTGGCCCTTTGTTTACCTGTGCACGTGTCTGGACGTCTGCCTCGTCTGTCTTTCCCCTCTCTATAGCTTGGGCTTCTGTGGCTTTCCAAAAGGGATGAACACTCTTTTCCCACCCCGGTTTCAGATGTGGTGTTCCGTCTGGATGACGGCTGCATCCCGGCCCACAAGCCTCTGCTCATTTCAAGCTGTGACTGGATGGCCGCCATGTTCCGTGGCTCTTTCATGGAAAGTTACATTGAGAAGGTGAGTTCATGTTTACTGGATGGAATTACCTTAAAGTTTTTAGAAGGGGTTAAATGTCTGCGTTTTAAATCTTGGAAAATCAAATAGGACACTTAGAGTACCCTTATTAACAACAGCCAAGTCACACACAGGCAATTAGCTTGTAAATTCTCACAAAAGGGGAAGAATGGGTTACACAAGTCATCGGGGTAAGGTTTATCATTTTGACAAGTTGCTGAAAGGACACAGTGTAACAGATTACCATAGAATGAAGGTTGAACCTTTTATCGGGTTGACCTACAAACATTTGTTTCACTCGCAGATGTGGTTGAACGTCTGCAATCACCAGACTTCTGAGACACTTATCAAGGGCAAACCAAAAGCACTTACATAAAAACTCAACCTCATACATTTCATTTCCTAGAAACCTGCTTTAAGCACACTGGTGATTTTTCCAAGTATTTTTTTTAAAGACCGTGTAAAGTGAATTTCAATATTTTCTTCAATAAACATTACAAATGTCATAATTGTAATCTTGTAAATGAGTAAAAAGTCTCAAAATTGTAGCTCAATTAATTTTGGAGTTATAGATCAAACTTTGTTTAAAGATATTTCTGTTTCAGGATTTTTTAGGCGTGGTTTGAATGTGACTGCGTTTCGTCACGCGGTCTAAAGCCCCACCCCCTGCAGCTCCAGCCGTATAAATTAGTTTTTCGCCTCGGTGGATCCGTTCACTCGCGAATCGCATGCCGGTTCGCTGGGTTCGAACGAACCGCCCACTTTGCCTATGAAGTCCCATCTAGTCATTCTATGAGGGGCGGTTCGTTCGTTTATAAATGTGGACCTTAAAATATAGACACGTCCTGGTAGCTCACTGGAAACGCATTACTTTGCCTATGAAGTCCCAACTAGTCATTCTATGAGGGGCGGTTTGTTTATAATAAATGTGGAGCTCAAAAATACACACGTCCTGGTGGCTCACTGGGTAACGCATTGCGCCGTTAGCTGCTCCTAACCTTATCTAGACCTCGTGGGTTCGATTCCCACAAGGTATGACTTTTTTTTTTTTTTTTTAGATTATTTATTCATTCCAGATTAAAAAAACTTTATGCTTTATTTCTTGTTGTTTTGTAAATAGTTTTCTTGTGTTTTTTTAATCTGGAATGAATAAAAAAAATAAAAAAAAACGTTGTCCCATGTGGGAATTGAACCCATAAGGTTCAGAACGGCGAGCCAACGCTCTTCTCACTGAGCTATCGAGGCATGCTTGTCTGAAAAGGTCCAGATTTCTTTTAAACGAACCGCCCCTCATGAAATTCTGGCTACGCCTCTAATATTAAACACATAACAGCGTAGTTATGAATTATAGTTTTGTCCTCAACTTTAAAAACAAAACCAGAGTTGTTAGTGCACTAAAAACAGTGTAACTCTTGGAAAAATGAGCTGCTGTTACAGCCAGAACTCAGATAAAAACAGAGCAGGTTTACTGCTGCACCTGTCTGCCTCTCCACACAGCTCAGCTCAGGGGGCAGGACAGGGGCCCAGTACTGCGCTGAAACCACGCCCACGCGCTGACACGCCCCCAGTGTTTCAGACCAGGGCACAATCATGTTTTTTCATGATTTTTGAGACTTAATTTTATAAGGTAAACAATGTTTTAATCAGTCAGATTTATATGGGTGATTAATAACACATATTTATGCCGTGTGACAAACTCAAAACACAAATTTAATTTTACTTTACACGGTCTTTAAATACTGGCAGGACATCAAAAACAAGTAGAGTCATATGAGCTCATAAACTTACAAACACACAGGCCGAGAAGTACCGTACTTCCCACTTCTGACCTCCTGTTGTTGCTGAAGACTGTATGCTCTGACATGCTATAAACCACAGCCTGTACTGTGAAGCTCCTTTTAACTGGTAGTTTGCTACCAACTACAGTATTTTCTGGTGTATAGGTCGCACCTGTGTATAGGTCGCATTGTCCAATTATCACCAATAGATTGGAAAAATCCCTAGATAGGTCGCACTGGTGTATAGGTCGCACCTACGTTTAGCTCTGCTGCAAATGTCTGCCACAGGAGCGCACAGCAAGGCTTTTAAGAAGATTAACACTTAAAAACAATTATTTGTTTGATAAAAATTATAGCAAATATATGTCTGAGCTGAACTTTTCCTTAATAAATGAACGTAATTGTGAAATGAGCTGGATTTAAAAATTTGTTTCACCGAAAGTGATAACAAGCCATATTTCGGTCGCACCTGAGTATAGGTCGCAGGCCTTGAAAAAACCATAAAAAGGTGCAACCTATACACCGGAAAATATGGTAGTTACTTTTGCAAAATAGGAAGCTGTTGGATTATTAAAGATTTGATACGATTACATAAAACTTTATTGATCCCTTGGTAAGATTCCTTCAGGAAAATTACGATTCCAGCAGTGTCCTACTGGTGGTAGGAAAAGGGACACTTAGCAAGTATCATACATACAGATTTAACAGTAAATAATACTATATAACAAGTTACTGGCTATTTTAAGGTGGTGGTGGTGGCTGCTGCTCCTTCCCATCCTCCAACTTCGATGAGGAGTTGTATAGTCTGATGGCATGTGGGACAAAGGAGTTTTTCAGACCTGCACTTGGGAAGGAGCAGTTTGTTACTGAAACAGGCTCCTTAAGTTGCTGATGATGGTGGCAGAAGGTGACTGGCATTGTCCGTAGTGTCCAGCAGTTTGTCCAGAGTTCTAGTCTCTGCCACCGTCACTGTAGAACCCAGCTTCAAGCTGAATACAGAGCAGAAAAGAAATACCTGAGAGACACTCATTTGGAATTTCCAACCCGTCAGTGCTCAATAAGGATGTTCAGGAAAACTGAAATAGTGCTTCAAGAAAAAAAGAGTCTCTCTGTCAAGATCGTTGCTTCCCATGTGTTGGGTCTAGTTACCGCAGTTGTGTTCAGTTTCTTGTGGTTAGGCATGTATTCTAGACATGACATCTTCACAAAGGAAGTTAACAACTAAGTTGAAGCTCCCCAGTTTGGGTTTCAGAACCTGTTCTTAGTAGCTCTTTTCAAAGTATACTTGTTTTAAGTGATTGAAAGGATAGTTCAATTATTCAAATGGGTTTCTGTGTCGTTGTTGGCACTAGTCAGTATCTTACTAGCAATTGAAACTGGTCAGAACATTCTATTGGAATTTTTAAAAAAGTATTTTTTTTGTATTTGTTTAATTGTTTAAAGACCGTGTAAAGTGAATTTCAACATTTTCTTAAATAAACATTATAAATGTGATAATTGTAATCTTGTAAATGAGTAAAAAGTCTCAAAATTGTAGCTCAATTAATTTTGGAGTTATAGATCAAACTGTGTATAAAGATATTTCTGTTTCAGGATTTTTTAGGCGTGGTTTAAATGTGTCCGTGTTTCGTCACACGGTATAAAGCCCCACCCCCTGCAGCTCCAGCCGTATAAATGCGTTCTTCGCATCGGTGGAGCCGTTCACTCGCGAATCGCAGATAGCATCAGATAGCAATAGCATAGATATTTTGTTTATTGTTAGCTAGCTAATCAATTATGCCTCGTTCGTGCATCTTCCCTGGATGTCGCAATGGTCAGGGCACCCGTACAAATCATAACGTGTTTTTATACCGCGTGGTTTTATACCACATATCTGTAATGCCTGGATAGGTCAATGGATAAAGCGTTTGCCTTCCGTCCCAAACCTTATGGGTTCAATTCCCGCATGGTACAACTTTTTTAAATTTTTTTATTCATTCCAGATTAAAAACACACAAGAAAACTATTTACAAAAACAGCGTAACTCTTGGAAAAAGTAGCTGCTGTTACAGACAGAACTCAGATAAAAACAGAGCAGGTTTACTGGCTCTGCTCCTGTCTGCCTCTCCACACACAGCTCAGCTGCAGGCCGCAGTACTGCGCTGAAACCACGCCCACGCGCTGACACGCCCCCACAGTTTCAGACCAAGGGAAAATTATGTTTTTTCATGATTTTTGAGACTTAATTTTATAAGGAAAACAATGTTTTTAATCAGTCAGATTTATATGGGTGATTAATAACACATATTTATGCCATGTGACAAACTAAAAACACACATTTAATTTCACTTTACACGGTCTTTAAAT
>JBBPBX010062909.1:0-20687 GCA_038048925.1 Garcialebias charrua
TGCTTCACAGTACCAAACATGCACCCATTCACACACACATTCATACACCGGTAGCGGTAGACTGCCTTGCAAGGCGCTGCCTGTCCTACCGGGAGCAACTCGGGGTCAAGTGTCTTGCCCAGGGACACAACGACACATGGTGTGGGAACTCGGGATTCGAACCTCCAACCTTCCGATCGGGGGACGACTGCCATTACCACTACACCATGGCCGCCCACAGATCTCTTTTGCAAGGGAGGCCTGAAGACAGCCTGACATGGATGTTTTGGACTGTAGGAGGAAACTGGAATATTGTTGTGTCGACTTTTAAGTCTCGCAGGGTGGTCACACAGCCATCATCATCACATCACATTCTGGAGCTACAAAGCTAGCTTAATCCATGTGTCAACTGTTCTGGCTCTGTTACTGCCTCACTTGGTGACACAAAGATGCCACAGTGACGGCCTGACTTCAACCCTCCCATGGCACCTTAGTCCATTCAGAAAACACACCTGATCAGGAGGCACCTCAGTACCAGCTTGAAGCAGTGGCAGCTGGCCAATAGAGGGCATTAAAGCACCGCCCCACCACTCACACCACTCACCACATTACTTTGCAGACATAAAAAATAAAAATAAAAATGAAATAATAAAATAAAAATATTTTTGAAATATATTTTTATGTTGTGCAAGAGAAATATTTTATATTTAATGATGAGTAAAGTGTTACTTTCAAAAATGTGTCTGACTGATAATGTATTTCCGCCCTGGGTGAGTTTGTTTATTTCTGGAGCTAGCATGCTAGCGCTAGCCTCCAGGTTATTGTATCGGGCTCTGTGCTAAATCAGTGCTGTTATATTGGTACATTTATATGTCACTGATGGTATTGTTCTAATATTTCTGAACACCTGCATTTGTATTGACCTGGATAATGAAAAATAAGCTCTTGCACATGCTGGAACACAAACAGCATGCAGTTCGGTGGGGGTGTTTTTTTTCCATGGATCAACCCAAGATAATTTGGGATAAAAGAAATACAATTTCCTGCATCTTAACAGGTTGTTAAACATCTGTAAACTTGATTAAATTGATTAAAAACATTTATCTCAAGTCAAGTCATCTTTATTTATAGAGCACAGTTAAAACAGATAAACCGTACGTGCTTTACAACAACATCAAAAAGAAATAAAAAACAGAAAACTGTAACACACACTAATGCTAACTATGACATTAACAGCAATAAAATATCATCAAAATGTATAAGAACAGCATTAAAAAAGAAACACAGAACAAAATACACTAAGTCAGCTCACCCAGTATGAAACGCTAGAGAGAACAGATGAGTTTTTAGGAGGGATTTGAACAGGTGAAAGGAGGTGGCCTGCCTAATGTTGGGGGGCAGGTTGTTTATCTGTTGTAAATGAATTCTCGAGGCTCAATGAGACTAACAACTTGTATAAATTAAGGTTGAATTAAAATTACTATTTTAGAGAGCAACAACATTTAACAAGCCTGTGTTTGAATGCAGCGTCATTCTGTCGAGCGTCCTAACACATTGGCCTTTGAATTCCTACTGCGACTAAAACACTGAAGCTGCCGAGTGAAAGCAGACAACTGCAGGATAAACGGCCCTCAAAATAGGCATGAGGCTGCAAACGGGTCCAGCTCAGACATGGTTTCATGACTAATGTCTGAGCAGCCTGGTCTAGAACTGTCTGTCTCTAACGGTGACAAGTGGAAAGGTAACTTGATCAGTCTTTGTGGGTGGGATTTGCTTTAGATGTTTAGTTTTCTGTATGTAACCAAACTGTGAGGAGCAGCACTGCAGGGAGTGTTATTAGACAATCTGAGTTGTCAAACACAAATGTAATTCATGAGGTAAATAATGGCTCTGTTCCATTGTGGTATTCAAGTACCAGGGACAAGGTAACCTCAGAATGCATCTCATGACCACAGTCATCATTAATTTTATCCTTGACAGCTTGGCTTTTCTTGGGGCACTGAGGACAGATGTTGGATGAAGATAAAGCTATCAATGGAGAATTTCAAATGTGCATGTTTACATGAAACTGTTTACTTGGTGAAAGTAATACATTTAAAGGCCATTGGTAAAAAGCTATTCCTAACTACAACTGGTTAGATTCTAGTAGGTTTTTACACAGAACACCACTTTTAAGGATTTAAAGTAGGCTTAGATAAACTTATTCTTTTATCAGCTCAAGGGTCTCCATAGGAAGTCCTCCTCCATCTCACTCTGTCCTCTGCATCTGCTGTCCTCACTCCAACTACCTCCAAGTCCTCTCTAACTGCATCCATATTGTCTTTGTCTTGTAGCAGACACAATACATCACAGACCTAATATGCAATGCTAGACTGAAGGCTGATTTATTCTTGAAAAGACAGTAATATATCTGTTCTTGTTGACCTGACTGTGCTACAAAAATTACAACATTTTATTCTTAGATGAGCTCAGAGGAGCACAAGAGCATGACAGAACGTATTTCTCTGAGGAGGATGCACCAAGCATTGTGTGATTGTTCCAAACTTTGTGAGGAACTGCAATACTCTTATTTTGAATTAACTTCTCCTCTGAGGACAAGCTGGCCAAAGACGTTAGAAAAATACAGCTATCTTTACAAATGCTCCAGCAAAATTTCTAAAGGCATTTTAATTAATCTAACAATAGCTAAAGACCTAGTGGAAGGCAATAGCCCAATTATTGTGGATGGAGGAGACAATGTGGAGATGCAGGTGGCTCTCTTTGTCCAAAACAATGGTGGTCTATATGTGACAATTTCCAAATTCTAGTTAATCAGTTCTCTTTGACTTTAGAACATCAATGCAAAAAAGAACATCTCACAACTAAAGGAGCTGGTCATACAATTAGAATATCAAGAAAAAGTTCAGTTAATTCAGTAATTCCATTCAAAACATGAAACTTGTATATTATATTCATTAATTACACACAGACTGATATATTTCTGTCAGGATCTTCTTATTTTAGACACATATGTTTATGTTTATTAAATGTGTTCATTTTTTTAATACAAAAAACACAATACAAAACAATCCCATGAATACCCTGATGCATGCTCAATAATCCAGGTAGAAAAATCCAAAAAAGCTAAGTCTGGTCCTCTGGACATTCAAAAAACAAAACAAAGCCAAAAAACTGTAGAAATGTTTCGTCTTTCGTCCGAAAGACTTCCTCAGTCTGAGAAGCTGTTATTCTTCTTCTTCTTTTGGTTTTTAATGGCGGCTGGCAACCAACTTAAGGTGCATTTACCGCCACCTACCAGACTGGAGTGTGGTTATCAGTAATGTCAGAGGGAATTTGACACATCACAACGATGTGTATGGCGTGCAAATTCACACCCTATTTCTCAACTACATGTTTGCATGTTGAAGCATGCACCGGCATACAGATACTTAGATACTATTACATTAAATGCGATTTATTAAGCCTGTGTTATTTAAATACTTAAACAAGTGGTTTTTTACATAGCTCGATTTATTTTCTAATAGACTGATCATAGATAGTCCAATATTCTTTTTGTTTAGTGATGATTCCAAAAGCTGACGTTCTTCTAAATATTTATCACAATGTAACAAAACGTGCTCCACAGTTTCCATCTGAGGGCAGTGGTCGCAGGCCCCATTTTCATGCTTTCCTATTTTTAAAAGAGAACTATTAAGCCCAGAATGTCCTATTCTAAGTCTTGACATAACTACTTCCTCCTTTCGCCTTCCGCTCAAACATTTATTTTCCCCAACATTCTTTTGAATTGTATACAGATGTCTTCCGTTTTCATTGTCATCCCATTGCTCCTGCCAGGTCTTAAGAATTTCTTTTTGTATAATTGATTTTCCCTCATTTTTACTCAGTGGAATATTTAAATGAACAATTTCTGATTTCAAAGCCTGTTTTGCAAGAATATCTACTTCCTCATTACCTTCTACACCTGCATGAGCAGGAATCCAGACAAATCGGACATAGTAATTTTTATTATGTAGCTGAACTAATAATTGGTGTATTCTAAACAGCAAATCCAATCTGGAAGCTTTTCCAGACTTTATACTTAATAATGCCGCTTGGCTGTCTGACGCTATTATAAATTGACCATCACCCCCCATATCATAATCCAGCAACCATTCCAGTGCTAGTATAATGGCTGATAATTCAACTGTAAAAACAGCTAAATGATCAGCTGTTCTCCTCTTAAGCAAGACTCTAAGGTGTGGGATATTCATTGCTGCTCCGGTTTTACCACTATTTGGGTCTTTAGATCCATCCGTATATATAATCATGCTATCTTTATATCTTTCAAGATGCTTATTCACTACCATCCACTCTGGAGTATTTCCCTTTTTAAGAATTTCCCCCAATTGGAGATCAACTTCTGGATATATAAATAGCCATGGTGGAATTTCAGATTGTGGAACTGTTGCACTATATTGGAATTTAGTTAAACCAAGATTATCAGCTTTAATGTCCCCAACCCATCCAAAACTATTATAATTTGATTTATTATGTTCCCAACAGTCCTGCAGCACCATCTTAGTTGGATGATCTTGTTTATGTCCTTGTAGGTTCACCCAATACAAATACATTAGCTTTAATCTGCGTAATCTCAACGGAAGCTCACCATTTTCCACTTGTAAAGCTGCTAAAGATGTTGTTCTGAAAGCTCCACAACAAGTTCTCAGTCCTTTCGTTTGTTCACTATCCAGTTTCTTCAGATGACTGTCAGCAGCTGCCATATATGCAATGCACCCATAATCTAAAGAAGATCTCATGAGGGCCCGATATATTCCTAACAGCGCTTTTCTTGATGCTCCCCATTCCTGTCCAGACAGACATCTTAGCAAATTGTTCACTTTTTTACATTTATTTTGAACTAATTCTATTTGATGTTTCCACGTTAAACTTTCATCAAAGATGACTCCTAAGAGCCTCACCGTTTTAACTTGTTCAAGCTTTTGTTTATAAAGGTGTAACGTAACGTCCTTATGTCTTCTATAAAAACAAATGACTTGAGTTTTTGTTGTTGACATCCTACATCCCCATTTGTTTGCCCAAACTTCCACTTTCGAGATAGCATCCTGCATCTTTTTCTGTAAATATACCAGATTACGTCCCCGCACCCACAAAGCCCCATCATCTGCATATAAGGATTTACCTATTCTCCCATCCATCTCATCGAATATATCATTTATCATGATATTAAAAAGAATCGGACTACACACGCTGCCTTGTGGGGTACCATTCTCAACAGTGTACTTGGTAGAGAAATTTGTCCCCACCCTAACTTCTATTTCTCTACCAAACAAAAAATCCAAAACCCAATTATACATCTTACCTCCTATACCGAGGTTCCTTAATTTAATCAGTAATCCCTCTTTCCATAACATATCGTACGCCTTCTCCATATCAAAGAACACAGCTATCACTAATTCTTTATTCGTCTGAGCTTTTCTTATGTCAGATTCCAAACACAGTATTGCATCCATTGTACTTCTCCCTTTACGAAAACCACTTTGAAAAGGACAGCATTTATTTTTACTTTCAATAAAATATGTTAGTCTTTCTGTAACTAACCTTTCCATTATTTTACCTAATTGTGATGTGAGTGCAATAGGTCTATAATTAGTCGGATCAGCTGCCTTTTTCCCCGGTTTTAGTATGGGAATTATGATTGACTGTTTCCATTGCGCGGGAATATTTCCAGTCATCCAAATCAAATTAAACAGTTTTAATAAAACAATAAGAGATGATTTTCCTAAATGTTTAAGCATGGTATAGCATACCCCATCCTTACCAGGTGTTGTTTGCCTAGTGTTAATAATAGCTTTTTCCAACTCATATATGGTGAAAGGCATATCTAAATCTTGATCTGAAACTATTTTCTTAATAGTAATTTCTGGGTTTTCAGATAATAACTTTTCTTTATTCCTTTTCATATCCACAGATAAATTGTTTGAACTGTGTACTGCAATGAAGGATTCTGCTAACAATTCCGCCTTTTCTCTATTACTGTCCGCTATTTTCCCATTCAATTTTAGCACAGGTAAGGAAGAAGTTTTCTTAACCCCATTCATTTTCTTAATAATTCTCCATACTTCCGCTAACTTGGTTTCTCTTCCAATAGAATTGCAATACTGTCTCCAGCATGCCTTTTTTGCTGCTCTAACAGTCTTCTTAACTATAGCTTGTGCTTTTTTATATTGTAGTAATGTCTCCATAGTATGGTGCTTTCTGATCAATTTAAAGGCTTTATTTCTTTCTCTTATAGCAAGGCTACATTGCTCATTCCACCAAGGAACAGATTTTCTATTTCCTCTACCCCTAGTTTTAGGAATTGAAGTTTCAGCTGCATTAATAATGATAGATACAACCTTTGTATGACACATTTCCATATTACAAAACAAATTCTCATCTAATTCATTAAATTGAATATCAACTAAATTTCTAAATAAATCCCAATTAGCCCTATTTAGTCTCCATCTTGGTATCTGCTCCTCCTCTTCTTTAATTACTTCTGAACCAATTGATATCCTAATAGGGAAATGATCACTACCCATAGGAAAATCACTCAGCACCTCCCAAGATGTTATTCCAGCTATTGCATTTGATACTAATGTTAGGTCTAAAACACTTTCTAAATTTCTATTACAATCATATCTAGTGGGGCTACCATCATTAATACAAACCAGTGAATGTAATTCAATAAACTCTTCAATTACCAAACCATTTGTGTCTGTATTCAGACTTCCCCATAAATTATTATGTGAATTGAAATCACCACACCATAGAGTCTTACCGTCATTTTGTACGTTTACTTCATTAAGCTCTGGAATGGACAACTTTCTGTTAGCGTTATAAAAATTTATCACAGAAATCTGATCTTTTCCCAACCAAATTTTAATTACTATTGCTTCATGATTCTGGTTAATTGATTCTACTGTATATCTTACTCCAGTTTGTACAAAAGTCGCCACTCCTCCACCTTGTTTGTCCCTCCTATCATTCCTAATTGTTGTATATCCAGGTATTATGAAATCCAATTGGGGCTTGAGCCAGGTTTCTTGAATGCAAATTAGATGAGGTTTATCTATCAAATCAGAAATGTATTTTTTAAACTCTAAACCATTACTAAGTATACTTCTTGCATTCCACTGAAGTAAAATTAACATGAAGAAGAAAGACCACCACTGCATGATGGAGTTTGAGAGGATTGTGTCTCAGTCAGTTTTTCCTTAATTGATTCCCAGCTAACATTTTTACAGTCTAGATATTTTTGAGCTGCCTTCACAATTATTTGGATTTTTTCAGTTTTCTTTTGTGTTTGAGCAGTGCAATTTACAACCTCCACCATGAACAGTACAAAGTCTTCCTTTGTCATGAGTAACGTGTCGTCTTTTACCTTGCAGTTTTCTGTACAATTAGGTCTTATTTTACTTTCTTCTGGTATTTTCTTTGGATGCATCATTGGTTGTGGGGGGACTTTCTTTATAGCTTCTGCATAAGTGACTCCTGTAGTGACTTTGATTTTCTGTATTTCCTCAGCTCTTTTACTTGCAACACATCCCCTATATCCTGAGCTATGTTCACCCCCACAATTGCAGCATTTTAATGGAGTTCCTTCTTTACATTTTCCATATTCATGGTCTCCAGCACATCTCCCACATTTCTGTTTCCCCTTGCATACGGCTGCAATGTGTCCAAACATCTGACATTTAAAGCACCGCAATGGAGGAGGAATAAACGGTCGGACATTATAACTGATAAAGCCCACAAACACTTTGTCTGGCAGATTTTTCTCCTCGAATTTTAACATGATAGAAAAACTATCACTCCTTTCACCATTTCTGTTTCTTATCAGTCGTTTAGCTTCGACCACTTTTCCCCCTGAAACATTAGTTTTGATCTCCTCAACTGTCACGTTGGGTGGAATACCCGAAATGACTCCGCAGACATGTTGTTTGTTAGCTAGAATTTTCCCTCTCACATTTTCACCGAGGATTCTCTTTACATTTAGTGCTTTTTCCTTTTGTTTATCATCATCACAGATTATCAGTAAAGATCCATCTCTTATCACTTTAACAAGTTTCACTTTTCCAACCAGTGAGTTGATTTCTTTAGTCAGCTTGATTGGATTCAGCGTGCCAAAGGACACTCCCTCTTTAACAAACTTCAAGATAATTTTAAACTCTGTCACCATAACTGTTTCTTCAGCTTCTGAAACAGACGATTCTTCCTGTTGTCTTGATTTTTTCCGTTTCTGTTTAGACTTTTGAGTCTGCCATATCCCATCTTTTTCACCGCCATCACCTCCCTCTGCCATTTCTGTACAATCACTTCCTGATAGATTATTTCCCTCTGACATCCTTCAAACCATTCACAGCCTGGCCGTGCCTCACCGCCTTCTTTAACGTCCACCGCCACCGCAGTAACAGCAACCGCTTCAATTTCTTTCAGTTCAAAATCAGCGCTGGTATGAGAACCGTCCGCGAGCCAGCTAAATATGGTGAAGTTGCCTTTCTGTACACCGACAGGAAGAGGCGGGCTCTGAGAAGCTGTGTTCAGCTCAGTCTTATAAATAGCACCCTCCCACAGTGGATCAACCAGTTGGCTGATGACAGCCGAAACCAGCTGCTCACATGATCAAGGAGGACCATCAGCCTGACGATGGATCGTTAACACCCTGATGGTTGTTTGCTATTCACAGAGGGCTGAGTGATACTAGCAATAACAGCATTGTAAGTGGGGGACAGTTGAACCCGGAGGCCTCCACCTCTGTTTAATGATGGACGGTTTCTTTTCACAAAGATGGCCTCCTTTACTCCTCTCTCAAACCATTGTTCCTCTCTATCAAGGATGTGAACATCTTCATCCCTGAAAGAGTGACCGCTGGCCTGGAGATGAGTGTAGACTGCAGAGTCCTGACCTGATGATGTTGATCTTCTGTGCTGGGCCATCCTTTTGGCCAGTGGCTGTTTAGTTTCCCCGATGTAAGACTGATCACAGCCCTCCTGACACTGAACAGCATACACAATATTACTCTGTTTGTGCCGGGGGACTGGATCTTTGGGATGAACCAGTCTTTGCCGTAATGTATTTTGGGGTTTAAAAGCCACTGGGACGTTGTGTTTAGAAAATAAACGTCTCAATGTCTCTGAAACTCCCGCAACATACGGAATGACCACTGGTCTGGGTCTGGGTTCCTTCTTTTCACCTGATGGCTGGCTAGAGTCCTGTTTGGGTTTCTTCTCTGCTTTCAGGAAGGCCCAGTTAGGATATCCACATTTCTCTAGAGCCTGTTTTGTGTGTGATTTCTCCTTCTGTCTGGCTCCTGAGTTAGTGGGGACGCTGTCTGCTCTGTGGTACAGAGTCCTGATGACTCCTAACTTGTGCTCCAGAGGGTGATGGGAGTCAAACTGTAAATACTGGTCTGTGTGGGTGGGTTTGCGGTACACCTCAGTTTGCAAATTTCCTCTATCAGAAACTGAGACCTCACAGTCCAAGAAAGCCAACCTGCCATTTTTTACATCTTCTCGTGTGAACTTGATATATTTATCCACAGAGTTGATGTGATCAGTGAAATGTTGGACTTCCTGAGATTTAATTTTAACCCAGGTGTCGTCAACATACCTGAACCAATGACTTGGTGGTCTCCCTGAAAAGGATGTCAAAGCTCTCTTTTCTACCTCCTCCATGTACAGGTTGGCAACAATAGGAGAAACTGGAGACCCCATAGCACACCCATGTTTCTGCCTATAATATTGCTCCCCATATGTGAAGTAGGTTGACTACAGGCACAGTTTCAAGAGTTGACACAGTTGTTCTGTGGAAAGTGTGGTCCTGTTGCTCAGAGTGGTGTCAGATTTTAACCTTAAAGATCCACTGACGTGATTTTTCTACTATTCATCAAATTGCTCAAAATACATATATATTATCATTTAAATATGTTAATTTTTGCAAACAAAATGATAAATCACTTTAATTTTGCTTTAAAAGTGATTTTGAACTTCAAGCCGTGTTTAATCATGGGAAATCCGTTTACACCTGAACGCACCATCTGTGATGTAATGTGCAGAGTGAGAGGCAGAGGGCTCCAGTCTCTTCAATAGCAGACATTTTAAAACCTGACTAATTTAGCAATCTAGGTGAAGATTTAAGCTATTTGTCTTCATTTTGGGAAGCAGAAAATAGTTTGGGTGATGGAACAAGAAACAGCAGGATCTAATTTAGATCTGATGCCGTATCAGACTTACTTTTATGTGAGCTGCTCATACCGTGACAAGCCAAGAGCTCTGCCTCAACTCTGCACATGACATCACAGATGGTGCGTTCGGGTGTAAACGGATTTCCCATGATTAAACACAGCTTGAAGTTCAAAATCACTTTTAAAGCAAAATTAAAGTGATTTATCATTTTGTTTGCAAAAACTAACATATTTAAATGATAATATATATATATTTTGAGCAATTTGATGAATAGTAGAAAAATCACGTCAGTGGATCTTTAAACAGACGACCTCTACTGCTTCATCAACAGGAATGCACGTAAAGAGTGATGTGACATCAAAAGAGACCATTGTTTCATCAGTCTCCATGATGACATCCCTCACCTTATCCACAAAGTCCATGGTGTTCTGTATGTGGTGTTCTGAGCTGCCAACTAAAGGGATGAGTACAGATGCCAGATATTTGGAAACATTGTAAGTGACCGAGTTAATCATGCTAACAATTGGTCTTAAAGGTACACCTTGTTTGTGGATTTTGGGTAAACCATACAGACTTGGCGTGGCCTCCCCTGGGTACAGTCTGTGGTACAGAATATTGTCAATAGCCTTGTCCTGCTTCAAAATTTTCAGGCAATCTATCAACTTCTTCTTGTAACCACTTCCTGGATCTCTTTTCAGCGGTTCATAAGTGGTTAAGTCACTAAGGAGTGACATAACTTTCTCATGATAGTCTTTCTGGTTCAAAATCACTGTGCACCTTCCTTTGTCTGCTGGGAGAATTATGATGTTTTTGTCTTTGCTAAGAGTGGTGAGTGCATCCCTCTCTTCTCTACTGATGTTGGAAGGTGGTGGTTTGGCATTACTGAGACAGGCTGAAACTTTGACTCTGAGTTGTTCTGCTTCAAATTCTTTAATTGTGTTGCTATGGATGGCTGACTCAGTGGCTGTGATCATCTCCACCAACGGAACTCTACTTGTTCCACTGCAAAGTTTAGTCCCCTGGCAAGAATCTCTGTCTCCGGCTGGGTGAGCTGTCTGTCAGATAAATTCTTCACCCAATTTTCTGTCTCCCTGGCATGTAGCTGTGTAGTGGAGTGTTGTCTTACACTGAATGTGTTGTTATTAGAATTGTGATGGTGTTGACGAGTTATCAGTAAGTTAAATTTGTTTTGTTGTCGAGTCTTGGACTTGACATGCTGTGCTAAGCGTGCCTGATCTGTACAGTCCATCACTTGCTGAAGTGTGGTCTGATCTAGGAACGTTGTTAGTTTTTGTTTAATGTGCTCTTCTTTGGCCTTCAAGGTCTCAATAGTAAAATTGGTCTGTCTCACCCGTTCATTCAGCAGCTGCGTCTGTGCCTTCTGAAGGATCTTGCTTGCCCGGTGCCCGTTGACCGACGATTTCAGTTCCAGGCTCTTGGGAATGATGCCACTTTGTCTGCATCTAAGGTTGAATCGCAAGTGGTTCCTGTAGTCCGCCCTCTTCCTAGCTGTTTTCTCAAACTCTCTAACAAGTTTGAGGCAATCCTGGCCAAAGTGGTTCATGAATGATAACGTACAAAATATTTAAAAAAATGAAAGGTAGCAGAAAGAAGTAAAAAATCATATTATGTCTGCCCCTTTTTTTTCAAACAATCAGTTCAAACAATAATAATCTTCCAGTAATCTTCCAGTAATAATAATCTTCTAGTGCCTCGTATGCAGGCAGGTGAGTGAGGCAGGAGTTTAAATAAAATAAATGTATTCAAACAACAAAACAAAATGCTGTTGGGGCAGCTAAACTTACTCTGGCAAACCACGATAAGGAAACAAGACTGAAACAGGACATCAGAGTAAACAGGAGGAGGACCAAGACGTCTGAGTGAAACACAGAACAATGACCGGACGAAGAGTGAAGGAGAGAAAGGCTTTTTATAAGACAGAGGGAGAGTGAGTAATGAGAGCACCTGGGCAGGTAGTTGAAGAGACAAGTGTAAATGATTAAGACTGAAAGCTTGAGACAAGAGAGGCAGACTGAGGAGAGAGTGGGAAATGACAGAGAACTGAATGAGGTACAAGAAAACAGAAACAGAACTGTGTCCATTTCAAATGTTTATTTTATTTATGTTGATAATTATAGCTGACAACTAATGAACCCCAAATTCAGTATATCAGAACATTAGAATATTACTTAAGACCAATAAAATGGATTTTTAGACATGTTGGCCATGTGAAAAGTATGAACATGAAAAATATGAACATGTACAGCACTCAATACTTAATTGGGGCCACTTTTGGCTGGAGAACTGCAGCAATGTGGCGTGACATGGAGTCGATCAGTCTGTGGCATTTCTCAGATGTTATGAGAGCACAGGTTGCTCTGATAGTGGCCTTCAGCTCGTATAAATTGTTGGGTCTGACGTATTGCATCTTCCTCTTCACAATACCGCATAGATTTTCTATGGGATTACGGTCAGGCGAGTTTTCTGGCCAAGGTATACCATGGTCCTTAAACCAGGTATTGGTAGCTTTGGCACCGTGTGCAGGTGCCAAGTCCTGTTGTTGGAAAATAAAATCTGCATCTCCATAAAGTTGGTCAGCAGCAGAAAATATGAAGCGCTCTAAAACTTACTGATAGATGGTTGTGTTGATCTTGGACCTCAGAAAACACAGTGGACCAACACCAGCAGATGACATGGCATCCCAAACCATCACTGACTGTGGACACTTGACACTGGACCTCAAGCAACATGGATTTTATGCCTCTCTTCTCTTCCTCTCTGGGACCTTGATTAACAAAGGAAATCCTAAATTTGCTTTCATCAGAGAACATAACTTTGTACCACTCAGCAGCAGTCCAGTCATTTTTGTCTTTAGCCTAGACGAGACACTTCTGATGCTGTCTCTTGTTCAAGAGTGGCTTGACACAAGTAATGCGACAGCTGAAACCCATGTCTTGCATGTGTACGTGTGTGGTGGTTCTTGAAGCACTGACTCCAGCTGCAGTCCACTCTTTGTGAATCTCCCCCACATTTTGGAATGGGTTTTGTTTCACCAACCTTTCTACCACACATTTTCCTTCCCTTTGCCTCTCTATTAAAGCTAGGGTATGTACCGTAGTTTATTTTTTAAACATATTTCTTCACTCTGCCCTTATCTCCTGATACATTGATCTTTGACATGTAATCTCTCAAAAAAACTATAGTCCTCTGGCCTCTCCCGGTGGTAATAAAAGCATTTATAAAAAGCCAAGAGCGCCTTGCGGTTAACCAGCCAATAAAAACAGAGTTTAATACCAGCCAATAAAAACAGAGCGCTATGTGAGCGCCGTGCGTGCGGACAAGCCCTTTGAACGTTCGCGCGAACGCGCCAAGCTCTTTTTTTACGACCGCGCACGCTTGTGCGGTGTCTCACAATAAACTGCCCTGGTGGCAGACTGTTTTGTATGACACACAAATGAATTAAATTCCTCTTCTTTATCGCTGATCGGGCCTTTTCTTTTTTTTTTGCCTAAAGTCAAGTAATCGCTTTATCCTCCGTTCACTCCATGACTGAAATGAATGAATTCATGTCCTACCTGGCAGCGCGATGTTTTAACTATTTCCTGGTGGACTGTGAGCTGCTGGAATAGTGCTCCCTGTTTTTATTTTTATTTTTTAGAAGTTTATATTAACATATAAAGTTAGAAAGACCGCAGCAGCAGCAGCGGAGCGAACAGCTGCTCGTCTGGAGCAAAGCCAGCTGAGCTGTCAATCATTTCAGTAGGCGTGTCAGCAAGTGACCAATCAGCGACCTCAGTTTGTCCTGCTCTGCGCGCAGCTGATCACATTACAACAAGGATTTGGAGCGAGAACGCGAGCATTTAATGTGAGAAAAAAGCAGAGCTCTGCCCGTGAACGTGTGCGCACAGAATGCGCGCGTAAAGCAGTGTATATGGAGGGCGCTCAGCTTTGCCCCGGCCATTACTTTTCACCCCCTAACCCACGCCCCCCCTCCCCAACCCACGCCCCCGCCTGTCAGCCCGCAGCGAGCCCCGCAGTGAGCCTGCAGCGGCCCCGCAGCGGCCGCGCAGGTTCTTGTTGAAATAATTTCAAAGCGATGCAAAACTGTTTTGTATGTGACACAAATGTATTAAATATCCCTTCTTCATCCCTGCTCTGAACTTTTATTTTTTTTTGCCAAAAGTCAAGTGATCGCTTCCTCCCCTCCAGACCTGCACTGACAGATATGAGGAAGTGGATCAATTTGTCACGAGCGAATTAAATCATGTCCAACGTGGCTGTGTGAAGCTCTGCAGGTTTCAGGGTGTTTTTGTTTTGCTGGACCAGTGGTCCATGTTTTTATTTTATTTTTTAGAAGGTTTTATTAACACATAATCACAGAACATTGCAGCGCAGAAACGGGACATGTAGAGGAGGCGGAGCATTCCAGGCTGCTGCGCGAGTGAGGTGGAGCTGAGTCATATATGGCTCTGAGTGAGAAGGGACCAGAAACGTGTCTCTGTTCAAAATGTTTCTATGTGCCAGCGTGTTAAAAAGCTGCATACTGAGCCTTTAATGTACTTGGACGCGGGAACAACTAGCATCTTTAGCAATGACCTTTTCTGTCTTGCCCTCCTTGTGCAAGTTGTCAATGGTCGTCTTTTGGAGAACTGCCAAGTCAGCAGTGGGACTGTGGGAGGGTGCTATTTATAAGATTGAGCTGAACACAGCAACTCAGACTGAGGAAGTCTTTCGGACGAAAGACGAAACGTTTCTACATTTTTTTTTTTTTTATGCTTTGTTTTGTTTTATTTTTTGAATGTCCAGAGGACCAGACTTAGCTTTTCTAGATTTTTCTACCTGGATTATTGAGCATGCATCAGAGTGCCAAGTCAGCAGTCTTCCCCATGATTGTTTAGCCTACAGAACTAGACTGAGAGACCATATAAAAGCCTTTGCAGGTGTTTTGAGTTAATTAGCTGATAAGAGTGTGGCACCAGTTGTCTTCAATATTGAACCTTTTCACAATATTCTAATTTTCTGAGATACTGAATTTGGGGTTTTCATTAGTTGTCAGTTATAATCATCAACAGTAAAATAAATAAACATTTGAATCAGTCTGTGTGTAATGAATGAATATAATATGCAAGTTTCACTTTTTGAATGGAATTACTGAAATAAATCAACTTTTTCATGATATTCCAATTTTATGACCAGCACCTGTGCATGAGCGAGAACAAATTTCTTGTATCTAAAGTACATAGCAGCCTTAAAACCTGGGTTACCAGCTGTGATTCTCACGCCTTGCTGACCTGACTGGCTGTAGGCTTTCTGCTCACTCAGCTGCAGTTTCATGTCACATGACATGGCTTGGTTTATCACACAAGCACAGTGCTTGTGTGAAGTCATGTCTGACCACATGATGTGTGGGAACTTTAAGGAAATAATCACTCAGTACACATACAAAAACTTGTAGAGTCATCCTGAATCAAAACGAATGCCACAGCCAGTTGACTGAAATAAAAATAAAATGTTCTAACAGTCAATTTTACAGATATTGTCCTAAAATTTGTGTAGTAGCTGATACTGAGCCACAACACATTTGAGTGCTAACAAATAGTAAAACACCTTTGTTTGAAACTTTTCTTTTAAACATTTGGAGACAACACTGTCTGTTAGCCAAAGGTGGGCACCAAACCGCTATGGACCGCTAATGCGCTAATCCGCTTATAGCGTAACTAAACATTTTTATCAGCGTTACAGCGGAGTTACTAACTTTTATAATTCATAAGTGGATTTGTGCTATTTTTATTTAAAATGCAGTACCGCTAATAACTAATTATCTATCAGTAAAAACGAAAAAAAAAACTTATTTACAGGCTCTTATGCTGGCTCCGTAGCTGCTTGTTTACTTTCCCCCCCTTGGTGAGGGAGCAGAGAGGAGGGTCGGTCGGGGGGGGGGAGCAGAGGGGAGGGAGGGTCGGAGGGGGGGAGGGAGCAGAGGGGTGAACAGACGTGGATCAGGCCCGGCCCCGCCCCGGCCAGTCACCTACATCACTAACATTGCTGCTGCTTGTTAATGTACATTTAACATAAAAATAATTATAGTTACGATGAAAACAATCATTAAAAAACGCAATACAAAAACCGGTCGATTTCTGTATCCCCCCCTACTAAAAATGGACTATTCCATCTTGACATCTTCCGGGTCAGAGGTGAACTGGGTGCTAACGATTATGCTAGCTGGTTGCGCTGGGTCTTTTCATAAATCCGCAGAGAACCCCGCTGTTTCAAGCCAAATTAACGCGGCCGGAGGATTCTATTGTGTGTTTTGTGTCCACCACGCGACGGTGAGTCGTTAGTTTTATGTATTTGGGTTGCTTTTTATGTATAAATGCGGTGGCGAGACGCCCGTGTATTTGAGATTTAAAAGTGGTGTTAGGGATTAAAGATCATTCTCTTTTTTGTTAATTTCGTGGCCGAATAGAATATATGTACGTAAAGTATTAAATAAATCCTTTGATTTTTGTAATTTCATCCTTTTAGGATCATTTTAGTTACTTTTCATTAAATCTGTTGACTGCCTATAGAATTTTGGAATTGGTTTAATTTATTTTTCGGTTGCGCAACAAAAAATAAATTACTATTTGTTTTTTGAAACAATGGCCCTCATGCACGAAAATGTTCGTATTTTTATCCTAAATTTCTCCTACTTTTGTTCGTACGAAGCGTTCGTACGAACATGCCACGTCAGATCCAACAAAGTCTTCTATCGTCAGGAAATGTGTGTATATGAGCTGTGTAAATAATGATGAATCCCACCTGTTCTATTCACCTGCTCGTGCACGCGAGTGGTTATTTACATAATTCCCACCCCTCAAAACACCATATAAGGATATAGTTTCCTGCCACCGCGAGCAGGAAGTGTCCATTCATTCCGGCTTTTATGCGTCAGAAAACACACAAACGCGTTTGGCGAATTAAAATTGACTCGCCTTTGATCATAGTGTCAGCCCCGGATCTGAGCGCAGACCCACACAGAATACAGATGACATCAGTGAGCGCCCACAGTCAACAGGCAGTTTATATTAAAAATGACATGAAACAACTGAATAAGCTGGTTTCGCTTTTTTCTCCCCTGTCTCTGCAGCGGCGCTGTGTGTGTGTGTGTGTGTGTGTGTGTGTGTGTCGACAGTGGCACGGGGTGGGGGGGCCGTGCCGACAGTTGCGCGTGGCGTGGTTGCGCGGGCGCGTTGCGTGGCACACGGTGGTCGACATGAGTTGCGCGGGGTGGGGGCGCGTGGCGTGGTTGCGCGGGCGCGTTGCGTGGCACACGGTGGTCGACATGAGTTGCGCGGGGTGGGGGCGCGTGGCGTGGTTGCGCGGGCGCGTTGCGTGGCACACGGTGGTCGACATGAGTGGCGCGGGGGGTCACGCGCGGGTGGCGCAAGGTGGTGGACGTGGGGGGGGGGGTGTTGAAGCCGCTTTAATTAAACCAATATGTGTGGTTGCATTTAATTGTTTTTAAACTCAAAATATTTTCTAAATAACGAAATATAAAGTTATTAGTGGAGAAAAGGCCGTCTGGATGACAGCAGACTGACTGCTCCTAAAATATACGACAGGTCTGGACCACACGTAAATTTTGTTCGTATCTGAAAAAAATCCTAGGATACGAAAACATTGTTGGATGCCACAAATGATCCTAAATCACTCGTACGCACAGTATAAGAACAAATCTGTGCGTAAGAACGGTTCGTGCATGAGGGCCAATATTGAAGTAAATTAAGCTTAATTGACTCTTATATGAATTAAACTTGGATATAACTTGGAGGTGCACTTTAAAACTTGACCTGTACTGTTGATGTGGTCTTTGAATTGAAGTTATAATAATAATAATAATAATAATAATAATAATAATAAACTTTATTTGTATAGCACCTTCCTACAATTCCTTGTATTGACCAAGGTGCTTAACAGGACAGAAAATATAAAAACCGGTACAATAAATCGGTGAATGGAAATAAAAATGCTACATACTAAAATAAATACTAAAGTTATAAGTTACACACTGAAAGCTTTTTTGAACATCATAAATGATTGGAGTCTGAGGCAGAAATTATTTAAAAAATAAAATAAAAATGTCAGCTTCCTTCCAAACCAATGAGTTCAAAAAAATAAAAAAATAAATAAAAATAAAATACAGGTATGAATGAAAATAAATTATTTAAAGCTCTTATGCTGATGAAGACACATCTAGTGGTCAAATGGAGTACCCATAATGCATTGCAGGTGTTTCAGTTTTCCAGAAAACAGTTAAAATAACTTTATCGATGCATTTTTAATGAAAAATCTATAATAATCAAATCAAAAAAGGCGTTCAATACAGGATCAACTGGACTTTATTTGTTGCAACAAATAAAGTCCAGTTGATCCTGTATTGAACGCCTTTTTGGATTTTATCATGTCCTGGACGACTGAGAATCTTCACCAGCATATAATAATCAAACAAAAAAAAGACAAAGAAACAGCATTCCTCAAGTCAACACATTAAAGAAATTTTACATTTTTGGACCTTGAGCGAAAGTTGTATGTTAGGAGATGACATCTTGGGCGAATCGGTGTTAAGAGGTTGGAAAAAGTGTATTCATGCACCAATAGGTGTAGTGCAAATATTGCATAACCTGCTGGCTAGCAAATGTTGAATATAAATAACGGTTTAAATTAGCTTGCCCTAATTTTCATAAGACATTTGTGCTTTTGAAATTGTGGACCTAAAAAAATTAATAAGTGTTTTAGAAATTGTGGAACAAATTTTTTGATTAGCGTTGCCCACCATTGCACATAACAATACCTGCATATGCACCCTTGCATCTATTTGTGTGTGGTTGAGAGCATGCATAATGGTACATCCACAACAAACAGCTTTTCAACTGCAAAAAAGCTTGTCACGCACGCAAGTGGACGCACTGGACCCAGTGGTGTCCAGACCAGAACGCGAAGCTGCGGCGGCGTGGCGGCGGGGGGGGGAGGAGCTTACCGGTATACCGAGTTCCTCACTGCACTCCGCCAGGCAAGGACCTTTTTATTTCTGTCTCTGTAGAGCAGACTTGACTGGTCGTGAAGGACTTGTCGCGAACACACAGCTACAATGAGTTTCTCTTCCATAGTACACGACTTTGCGGGTTTTTTCTGTGTCCCACAAACAATACGTCACATAGTTGCGCAATACCCGTCCCCTCGTTTCCGCGTCACATAGGGACTCTCCCCCTCTCTTCTCCCCCCGACTCTCCCTGATTGGTTGACACACACGAGTTGAAGGCGAGTTTGAACGGCGAAATCATCAACATGTTCAAGGCGTGCTTTGGAGGCTGACGCGGGTTCACGTGCACGGAAAACGCTTTCCAGCACGCTCAACACGCACGTGACGTGACGCCCGACGCCAAGACGCGCCTGGAGGCGCGTCCCCAATTGACTTTGCATGTAAACTGGACGACGCGTTCGGTCTGGATGTACAATGAGTGTATATGGCTTCTCTAATAGAACATTTAATTGTGCCTATGAAGCAGCAGAGACCCAACCCCCAAGACTTGAGGCAGACAAAGGGGGGACCAGAGCCCAAGACCCCAAGAGGGACCTCAAGTGCGGAGCCCCCAGGTCCACCCACACAGGATGAACCACTCACCCACCCCCCTGAAAGGACCATAGGGGAGAACGGAAAAGCCCTACCAGCGACCACATGCAGTGACACCCCGGGGCCAATAGCGTCAAACTCATAAGCCCCCGCCGAAACCCACTGCCCAGAGGCAGATCCAGGCCTGGGCACAGAGGCTCGGGCCCCGAGGACGCAAACCCCCCAGGCCAGGACCCAACAGGACCAGAGGACCCGAGCCCCACCAGGCAGTCTCCAGGCTGAGCCGACACACGCCCAAGCGCCCAGCCCCAGACTTTGAGGGCCCCAAGCATGCCGGCAAGCAAGCGCACACCCCACTAGGGGGGTCGCAAGGCAGGGGCGTGACGCAAGCACCCCCAGCTGTGTCCAAGAGGGGGGCCGTCTAAGTCCTATCCTGACAATTACCCAGTCATACACAGACACAAGCCCACCCTCATACTCACACTCACTCAATCAAAGACATACAATAACGACACATTCCATTCATCCTCCCGATACGCACTCTATACTCCCCAGGTCCAAAACATGTACACGTCCCCTTACAGGGAGCAGCCTACGCTCAAACCCAGGAGGTAGACCCATTCATTCTTGGGCGGAGAGGAGCCGACATCCAAGACCCAGCGCAAGCCATGCCCAGCCGACAGGACCCCCCGCCATGGAGAGGCCACGCCCCGACCCCCCACACTCACCGCCAACAACCAAGCGCACACCCCCAGCTGACCGCCCGCCAGGCCCCGGCAACCACCGGCCAGCGGGTTAACCATGGCACCCAGGAGCCAAGCTCAGGGGGTCCAAACAGCCGCAGGGAGGGCGTGGTGCCAGCCCCGCCC
>JBBPBX010062910.1:0-18869 GCA_038048925.1 Garcialebias charrua
CAAGGCTTTTAAGAAGATTAACACTTAAAAACAATTGTTTGTTTGATAAAAATTATAGCAAATATGTGCCTGAGCTGAACTTTTCTTTAATAAATGAATAATTTTAGCAGGATAAACACCTAAAAATATATATTTTTTGGCTGACATTAGGGCTGGACGATATGGCCAAAATTTTTATCACGATATAGTTCTTAATTTCGGTCGATATCGATATAATTCGATATCGATATAAACAATATAAAAGCCTAAAAAAAAACTATAAACTATACAAATAAATTGATGTTCACCTTGTATTTGTATTTAGCCTCCAAAAAGATGGAAATCACCATCAAATAAACATAAACTTCTCAACCCAATAATTCTGTCGGGTCATGGACAGTTTTTTTATAGAAACGTTTCACCCTCCATCCTCCATCCAGTTTCCAGATGACCCAACTGAGAATTATTGGATTTGGTACCTGGATTATTGAGCATGAACTTTCTTGGCATAAAATTCTCAACTGTGTCAATATTAATAGTTTTAACTTTAAACAAGAACTTTAAAATTTACAGCATTGAAATTCATAGTTAATTAAATAAAACTTTTGGGTGTCGTTATTGATGAGAAGCTGACATGGAAATCTCATGGAAATTACTTAAGAATAAAAATAACAAAATCAATTACATTATTGTATAAAGTAAAATAGTTTTTGAATGACAAAGTTTTGAATATATTGTATAATGTAATGATTGTTCCATATTTAATCTGTTGTATTGAAGTTTGGGGAAAAGCATGCAAAACTTTTACAAATCCTATTTTTATTTTACTAAAAAGAGCTGTAAGAATTATTATTAGGAAGTGCTATGGTCACCCAACAAATATATTATTTCATCAATTGAAATTATTAAAATGTTATGATTTGGTTGAACATAGTATTTTACAAGTCATGTATAAAACTAAAAAAAATATTACCCCCAAATATTCAATTACATTTTGTTTAAAAAGTTATTAAACCCTGAAGGGAATGTAAATGTTTGTAAAATCTTTATTTAGAACTAGTGTGAAGGAGCTGAGTTGTAAATCAGGAAACAGGATTGTGTTGACTTGATATCATCATAAACATTTATAAAACTATTTATATGTTTTAAAAGATGATTAAATCAAAGTTGTTGGGAAGGTGTGGTGCAGGTGAAGTGAAGGTTGTTGTTTGTAGTTATTTTGTATTTTTTAAACAAGGGGCAGATATTATAACACTATTTTCGTCTTTCTGCACCTTTTCATTCAGTGTTTTTCTTTCTTTTTATTCTGATGAATCTGTTTTATTTTCAATAAAAAACATGTCGCGCTGGGGCTGTTTGTTTACGTCGTAGTTTCAGGGAAACGTTGGCTCAAACTTTATTCTTCATCTTCTGACTCTCATCATATTCTATCGAGTGGAAACTCTTCAGATTAAACAAGTAGATGTTTCCACAGCTAGTTAGAACGACTCTCCGTCACGTTTTGAAAAATAAAGAAACCGAGTAAGACTCGCTGCAGATGAGACCTGCAGTTTAACAAAACCGAACTACGTCCACACCGACGAATTAGTCTTTCCTCTCATCAGTGATGTCGTCTCTTTCTCTTCGCTTGTGAAACTTTGTTCAGTCACATTCTGACGGTCATGAGCACTCGTTTGACTCGTTTTGAAGCGAAAACTTAACGCGCTTTGGAGACTAGCTTAGCTTTTAGCCTGCTACCGCTAACGTCTGCTGCTGGACTGAGCGCTGCGTAACAACGACGTCACCACGCACGTTTTGTGTCACAGCTTTTTTTGTCCGGGCGCATTGTTGAAGCAGCAGCTTCAACCCGAACAGGAAGAGAAAAACGTCAGTGAAACGTTGTAAAATCCTATCGAAATATCGAAAATATGCTTATTGTTGCAGTACAACTTCATATCATCGTTATTGAATAAAAGTATATCGCAATATTTATCGTTATTGAATTATCGTCCAGCACTAGCTGACATTATTGTAAGAGTGTGTCTCAGTTTAATTTTTGTTAATAAATGATTACAAATCAGCTTATTTTATAAAAAGCCATAAACAGGTTGCACCTGAATATAGGTCGCAGGGCATGCAAAAATGATAAAAAGCCGCAAGCTATATTACAGAAAATACGGTAGATTATATAGAGGTGGGAAATATTGCTCAGTTAATATGAAACTGAATTGGTCTGTTTGCAGCTATTACCTTTATAGAAACACTTAAAAGTCATTTGGCTTTTTAAACACTGAAGTGAAATGTTTTAGCGCATGATGTGCATTAGAAAACACTGTTTGAAAGGATCGTTGTGGTTAATTATACTCTTGTTGGAACCTTTGCTTGTACATACATACACATTCAGAGCAAAAGCTTCAAAGGAAAAGATGTTAGTGGAAAAACTGCCAGTTAGAGAGCAGGAGGGGACTGATGGGACGGAGCAGTTATGGTGCAATGGGGAACCAGGCTATCTGTGGTGCCAGTGCCACCTCATGCTGTGTCGTGACATTAACGAACAAATTAAAGAAAACCTTGTCCACTCCTCTGTGGCTTTTCTGATGAGACAACTATAGTTACTGGAGAAGAGACGCTGGCACCAGCTTCTCCTGTGGGAAAAAACAGCTCTCAGGCAGGAACAAAAACACAAGATGATGGGGCACATCCTTTATACGAGGAGAGAAAATGTGCAGTGACACATGGCCAATAGTCATTAGTTTTGACTTCAAAAACACAAATACAGTAAGGAAACTGGTTTAAATGTGAATTATTCTAGATGAAAAGGAAAAGACAGCACCATTTCTTAACTAACCAAATCTGCCATCTATAACTCTTTTGCCAAATAGTTGAGGACACTGAATTTTTAGTGAGACACTCTAAATGCACTGGAAAAGTGCTGCAAAAGCAAGATGGTGAAACAGAAAGTGAACGTGGAACTCTACCTGCTTGTCCATCTTGATCTGTGGACAGTCCCCCCCAAGACCACCTTTTCTGCCTCTGCTCCAGTCTCTGACTACGCTCCATCGTTCGCCTCATCACTGCCTCATAGTGTTCCTGCAGCAAATGGAAGCAGAGGAGAAAAATGTAAGAAATCTAAACACCTAATAGTCTTATGTGTGCAACTCTGCCACAACTCCTTTGATTTATCCCTGAAAGAAACAGTCCAATGTTACTAGGGCTGAACAATTAATTGCATTCGCGATAATATCGCAATATGATAATATTCTACTGTATTTTTCAGACTATAGGTCACACCTTTTTATGGTTTTTTCAAGGCCTGCGACCTATACACCAGTGCGACCTATTTATGATTTTTTTTCCATATTTTTAGACCAATTCTTGACTCAGTTATGACCCTTGTTCACTTTAGCAGAAAATGGTGCAGTACCACTTTCGGACGCTAGGGGTGCAGTGCAGTACCACGTCCAGAGGAGTACACCAACCCAAGAAGAAGACCGTTTCCAGCTCATGTGTCCGAAAAAAAGCTCCTCTGCTCGGACTGACTCTGTCGGCCTCCTGGTCTGGATGTAGCTTCTGTTAGCTCTGTTTGTTTGCAAGATAAGTCAAGAACCACTCAGCGGATTTTTCTGAAACTTACAGAATGGAATCACAGTGTGGACATTTACAAGTGAGTACGGTAATCACAAAGGCTGCGATTTGACTGGTCACATGATCTGGTTACATAACTTGCGAGTGAGCCGATCGGAGCAAAGCAGAGTAGGGTGCAGAAATACGCACTATGCTTTAAACAGCTGTACAGTGGCATCAGGCTCAACAGAAGCTGATACAGCTGAAAGATTGGTCCCAAAGAGAGGCAGCACGTCCGTTGTTTGGAATTATTTTGACTATAAAAAAATAAGACGCTGCGCAACGACATGTATTGTGCAGAACCTGCCTTGTTGCTGTCGCTACCTCTCGAGGTAAGACCACAAATCTTTATCAACGCTTAAAAAACACCACAAAGCCATTTATGATAGTTGCATTGCTAGAATGCCAACGACCAGTGCTTCAACTTAAAGTAAGCAAAGTACCAGCCGAAAGGGATCACTGACAGAACTGTTGGATGGTATTACTCTGTATGAACATACGGTAATTCAAAACTGCACGCAAAAATAACTTGAGCAATAACGGAGTTCATAGTGAAAGACTTAATGCCCATTAGTATAGTGGCCAAGCTTGGGTTTAACGCTTTGGTAAACACAATGGATAAGCAGTACAGAATGCCCTCGCGCACACATTTTAGCCAAGTTGCTATCCCGGAGCTATACAAGAAACGCAGAAACAGAGTTGCAGCGAAGCTGAAAACAGTGGAGTTTTTTGCTATTGGGATTTTTTTATTGCTTGTGTTTATTGAAAAATACGTGAGAAGATATTGAAAAATAATCACATTTTAAATCACAATCGCAATATTGAGGTTTAAAAAAAAAAATGCAATTAGAATATTTTCCAAAATTGTTCAGCCCTAAATGTTACCCTGTAGATTATCGTAACATCCGAGCATCAGTAAGCAAAGCATTTCCTGACTCTGCTTTAGATACCTTTTCTTCTTCGTGCTTCAGTTTCCTCTTCTCTTCCACAGCCAAACGTTTCTGCTCCTCCTTCCGTCGCTGTTCCTCAACCTTTTTCTGACGTTCCTCCAACTGGCGCTCCACTTGCAGCTTAGCTTTGCGTTCCCGCTCCATGATCTGAGACTCTCGTACAACTGACGACACATACAGATAGTCAATTCATGCAAGGTGAATGTAGACTGGGGAAACATAAGTGTGCTTCTTCTGTTTGGACTGGGAGCCTGCAAAGCACAGCGAAGACTTTTTTTGGCATAAGGCTGTAATTGTGTGAATGCAATTTAGGCATCGACACTACAGTGATTCACGTTTTCTTCCGTACGTTTTTCGGAATCTAACTACTCACAATTTTTGTGCTATTTCAACAATTCATATATCAAAACGTTCAGCTCATTTAGGACAATCCGGCTATAACTTTTGGTATTGGTGCAACTTTAGCTTTTTGAAATAGTTAGCCTTTTCTGCCATTTTTTCCCCCATTGAATATGAATTGAGCTCATTTTACATCCTTCATATCTTAAGATCTCTTTACAATCTTTTACTACTCCTTTCACATTTTGGACCAGCTCAGCTTTTTTCAGCTTCCTTGTACATTTTTTAAAATAATTCAGCTACTTTCAGCTGTTTCTTCAACTGTGTTGTGCTCTTTTCAGCTTTATTCAGCTTACTTCAACATTTTTGTACTTCTACCGACTTATTTCTGCTAACTTCAGATCGTGATGCTCCTTTCAGCTAATTTTTTTTGGAAGATTCAGATATTTCTGCTATTTCAGCTACTATTGAGCTGTTTTATGCTAATTTCAGCTTTTTCAAATAATTCCACATTTCTTTTAAATCAATCCAACTTTTTTCAGACTAATTCAGCAAAGCCATGCTCTACCCACTTCCTTCTGGTAATTTAAGATTATTTCTACTTGTTTTAGCTATTGTTCAGCTGTTTTAGCCAATTTCAGCTTTTTTCAGATAATTTCAACTTTATTTTGCTTATTTCTGCTTATTTCAGATTTTTGAAATTTCAGATTGTTTAAAATATTTCAGATTATGCTGCTTTGTGCTTATTTCTGCTAGTTTCAACTTATTCTGCTATTTTACCTACTATTAAGCTGTTTTAATGCTAATTTAGATTTGTTTCAACCAATTCGACATTATTTGCACTAATTTTAAAAAACAAAATCCAGCCTAAATACTCTACTAATTTCTAAGACATTCAAGCTTCTTTCTGATATTTTAGATTTTATTCAGCTGTTTTTTGGATAATTTCAGCTTTTTTTTCTCCAGTTAATTTCCACGTTTTTTGTTTATTTCTACTTTTTCTACTTGTTTCAGATTTCAGATTGTTTCAGATATTTCAGATTATTCACAATTCTGCTCTTTCTGATTCCTTCCACTAATTTGCCGTAAGCTTATTTCTGCTATTTTAGATAATATTCAGCTGTTTCTTTGCTAATTTAATCTTTTTGCATATAATTTCCACATTTTGTGCTCATTTCTACTTATTTCAGTGTTTCAGATTGTTTCAGATATTTCAGATTATTCACAATTACGGTATGTTCTTTCTGATTCCTTTCACTAATTTAAGCTTATATCTGCCATTTTAGATAATATTCAGCTGTTTTTTGCTAATTGCATCTTTTTTCAGATAATTTCCACATTTTGTGCTTATTTCTACTTATTTCAGACTGTTTCAGATTTAAAATTGTTTCAGATTATTCACAATTATGCTCTTTCTGATTCTTTCTGCCAATTTAAGGTTCTTTCTGATTCTTCAGCTACTATTTAGCTGTTGTTGTTTTTTAGCAAATTTCAGCTTCTCTCACATAATTTCATCTTTACTGTATTTTGCTTATTTCTGCCTACCGGTATTTCAGATTTTTGAAATTTCAGATTGTTTCAGATATTTCAGATTATGCTGCTTTGTGTTTATTTCTGCTTGTTTCAGCTTCTTCTGCTATCTTAGCTACTATTAAGCTGTTTTATGCAAATTTAGGCTCGTTTCAACCAATTCCACATTACGGTACTTGCACTCATTTCAAAAAATTTCCAGCTTAATTCTGCAGAACTGTACTCTTCTAATTTCTAAGACATTTAAGCTTCTTTCTGATATTTTAGATAATATTCAGCTGTTTTTTGGATAATTTCAGCTTTTTTTCCAGTTAAAGGTTCAGTCTGCAGTTTCTGTAGAACAGCAGCACTTAGAAAAAATTTCAACAAGCAAAGCATTCTGATCCCTCCCCCTCAGAGCCATATATGGCTCTGCCCCCTTGTGGTCTGTTGAAATTTGAATTCAAGCTCTGTTTTTATTGGCTGATTCAAATTCAAGCTCGGTTTTTATTGGCTGGTTACAAACTTTGTTTTTATTGGCTGGAAAATGGCGGGTCACTTTTTCTTTTTAGAAATGCTTATTTACCACCTGGAGAAGCAAGGGGACAATATTTTTTTTAGTTTTTTCAGAGATTACCTCTCTAACATCAATCTAGTGACAGAGTGAAGAAATATGTTAAAATATATATTGTTTGAAAAGTTAGACTACATTACAATCTTACATACCCCAGCTTTAATTTCCACATTTTGTGTTCATTTCTACTTATTTCAGATTGTTTCAGATTTCAGATTGTTTCATATATTTCAGATTATTCACAATTGTGCTATTTCTAAGTCTTTCAGCTAATTTAAGCTTATTTCTGCTATTTTAGATAATATTCAGCTGTTTATGCCATCTTAAGCTTTTTTCAGAAAATTTACACATTTTGTACTTATGTCTACTCGTTTCAGATTTCAGATTGTTTCAGATATTTCAGATTATTCACAGTTATGCTCTTTCTGATTCCTTCTGCTAATTTAAGCTTATTTCTGCTATTTTAGATCATATTCAGCTGTTTTTTGCTAATTGCATATTTTTTCAGATAATTTCCACATTTTCTACTTATTTCATACTGTTTCAGATTTAAAATTGTTTCAGATATTTCATATTATTCACAATTATGCTCTTTCTGATTCCTTTTCCTAATTTAAGCTTCTTTTAAATTCTTTAGCAACTACTGTACAGTATTAAGTTGTTGGTTTTATAGCAAATTTCAGCTTTTCTCAGATAATTTCTATTTTATTGCACAAATGTATACATCTTTCAGCCTTAGTTGGCACAGTTAAAGTTAACCTTCTTTCTACATTTCTTTAGCTACTATTCAGCTGTTTTAAGGTAATTCTTTAACAAAAGGCATTCACACATGCATTTTCACAGGAAATGCAATTTCTCCAGTTACCGTACTATTTAAAATGTATCCTTATTTAAAAAAAAAAAAATATATATATATATATATATATAAATAAATAAATAAATAAATAAATAAATAAATAAATACCGGTAAGTTTTAGAAGAGGTCAAAAAAACAAATTCTACTAAAATGTTTTCTGCATTTCATAACAAAATCATGCCCCCAAAATTATTTTTCTATTTTACATAATAGCCATTCTATTTCTAAAACAGGTGTGAACACATTTTCTGTTTGTGATTTTTTAAGTGTTACATAATTTCTAATAAAATCTTCCCTTACCCTGTTTTTTGTCTGCCTCCTCTCTCCTCTCTTTTGCTACTCGCAGTCGGTCGTCTACTCGAAGTGCGGCACCGTCAATTACTGCAAACGTATAGACGTTTACAGTACGTGGTTAAATAGAAAAAAAGGCACAAAAATACTGAGCTAGAGGGTGAGTTACAATGCAGGCGAGTGTTACAAAGGCTTTGTATCAGGTGGACGATGTGTGCATGCGACTCCTTAATAAGCTGCGTCAACTGTTACTGTAATAAGATGATGACTGGCAGTAAGCTGCACTAAGAGGACGATGTAAGTGGATTGTGTTGCATCTAAATGTTAAGATTACAAAAGACAAAGCAGTGAAAGGGCTTTGTTTCGTGTTTGTGTCGAAGTGCAGTGTCACTTACCTGGCCTACACCCCTGAGGTTTAGCTGGTGCGTTTGTTGTCGGTCCTGGACTGTCCCCTGCTAAGTTACGCCGCTCCTCTGCTTGTGCCTGTGCGGCTGCAGCTGCACAAAACAAAGATGATCTAAAGTTAAACACAAACCTACCAGAACACAAAGTTGTGTTTAATAAAGCAAATATGTGAAACCATCAAGAAAACTGTAGCTTTGAGTATTCAAAACGTATCTTTTTTTTTTCTCCGTGCACCAACAGATAATTTAAAAAAAGCAACAATACAATCCTAATACTTAGCCATCAGACATAAGCATCCACACCCTCTTGTCATTAGCCCTGGTGCCAAGCTTTTACTGTCTTTTATGACAAGCTGGGGCAACAACACTACCAGCCTGATCAAGAAAGCTCATCAGACTCTACTTCCTCAGGCGGCTGAGACGAGCTGGACTGGGAAGCTCAGTCATCACATCCTTCTACAGGTGTGCAGTGGAGAGCATCCTGTGCTCCAGCATCACTGTGTGGCATGGAGGCTGCACAGCTGCAGAAAGAAAAGCTTTTGCAGAGAGTGGTGAAGGCTGCACAGAAGATGTTGGAGTCAGTCTCCCCACCATCACAGACATCTACACCTCCAGATGCAGGAAGAAAGCCACCTGCATCATGAAGGACCCCACTCACGCAGCACACACACTTTTTGCCCCACTCCCCTTAGGAAGAAGGTTAAGGAGCATTAAAGCTGCAGTCTGCAGTTCTGTAATGTAGTCTGTAAGTTGTCTAAAAATATATTTTTAACATATTTCTTCACTCTGTCACTATCTCCTGACAGGCTGATGTTAGACAAAGTAATCTCTGAAAAAAACTATAGTCCCCTTGCTTCTCCAGGTGGTAAATAAGAATTTCAAAAAAGCCACAGTGACCCGCCGTTAACCAGCCAATAAAAACAGAGCTTCTCACTTCTCACGCTCCTAACCCACGCCCCCCCCCCCGTCCCAGCCCGCAGCGGCCGCGCAGGTTCTCGTTGAAATAATTGCAAAGCGATGCAAAACTGTTTTGTATGTGACACAAATGTATTAAATTCCCCTTCTTCATCCCTGATCTGGACTTTTCTTTTGTTTTTTTGCCAAAAGTCAAGTGATTGCTTCATCCTCCGTTGAGTCATGACAGAAACATTCAGGAAATGAATGAATTTGTCACGAGCGAATTTAAATCATGTCCAATGTGTCTGCGCGCAGCTCTGCTGATTTCAGGGTGTTCTGGTGTGCTGGACCAGCGCTCCCTGTTTTAATTTTATTTTTTAGAATGTTTTATTAACATATAATCACAGAAATTCGCAGCTGCTGAGAGGAAATGTAGTGGAGGCAGAGCATTCGGAAGCAGAGCAGAATTTCACCGACAGCAAGAGCCATATATGGCTCTGAGGGGGAGGGACCAGAAACGTGTCTCTGTTCAAAATTTTCATAAGTGCTGCGTTCTACTAAAAACTGCAGACTGAACCTTTAAGTAGGCCTGTCACAATAACAAATTTTGCTGGGCGATTAATCGTCTCGGAAATTATTGCAATAACATTGTTTGAAATTTGACAAGAATTACAAACCGGATTCCAGAAAAGTTAGGACACTAAACAAATTGTGAATAAAAACTGAAATGCAATGATGTGGAGATGGCAAATGTCAACATTTTAATCATATTAGAACATTGATGACAGATCAAAAGTTTAATCTGAGTAAATGTAACATTTTAAAGGGAAAATATTTATATATAATATATTCAAAATTTTATATTATATATATTTATGTATAATTTTATATTTAAATTTTATAATACATGTATATTCAAAATGCTTCTCCACATCGAGAGGAGCCAGTTGAGGTGGCTCGGGCATCTGGTTAGGATGCCTCCTGGACGCCTCCCTGGTGAGGTGTTCCGGGCATGTCCCACCGGGAGGAGACCCAGAGGAAGACCCAGGACGCGCTGGAGGGACTATGTTTCTCGGCTGGCCTGGGAACGCCTTGGGATTCCCCCGGAGGAGCTGCTCCAAGTGGCTGGGGAGAGGGAAGTCTGGGCCTCCCTACTTAGGCTGCTACCCCCGCGACCCGACCCCGGATAAACGGAAGAAGATGGATGGATGGATATTCAAAATTTCACAGTGTCAACAAATCCCAAAAAAGTTGGGACAAGTAGCAATAAGTGGCTGGAAAAGGGAAATTGAGCATATAACGAACAGCTGGAAGACCAATTAAAAATAATTAGGTCAATTGACAACATGATTGGTTATAAAAAGAGCTTCTCAGAGTGTCAGTGTCTCTCAGAAGCCAAAATGGTAAAAGGATCACCAATTCCACCATTGTTGCGCAGTAAAGCTTTGTTTATACTTCATGCAAGATGTGCGGCTGCGGCCCAGCGATGACGTAATTGCGTGTGTGTCACCGACCGCATTGAGTGTTTATACTTGGAAAAGACGTGGGGGATACATTATAGTAATCCCTCCCTCTTCCCTCCCACTGCATACGTCATGCGCACTCCCACTGCATGTTTTATCAGGACAAACAGATTTAATATAATGATAGGCTCCATTACCTCGATTTGTGAGTCCGTTATGTCGGCTGTTGTAATGTTTGTAGTCGTCCCCCAGTGTTTAATGTATGTGTCCAGCCACTACAAAGAAAGGTAGAATGGAGGAACTGGATTGGTCCCGCCAGGATCCCCGCTCCGGACCACCTCGACGCGTTTCTCTTCAAAACTATCCATGCCAAAGCAAAAACAAAAACCGGCTTCTGGAAGAGTAGCGGGTAGCGGTGTGATACACCATATATTGACATCCAAACAAAAAACGCCCACAAACTTTGAACCAATCACACGCTCCGAGCCGCATCCTCCGCGTCTCGCAGTGCTGACTGGGGGCAGTGTATAGGACGGCTGTCACCGGGGGATCGCAGCAGGAGTGCACACGGAAGTTGCGCAACTTTATTTCACTCAACAAAAGACGTGCAACAACCAGCCTTAAGGGTCAAAGCGGTAAAACTCTATTGGATGCTCGTGATCTCCGGGCCCTTAAACGTCACTGCACCTCAAACAGGAATGCCACTGTCAAGGAAATAACAGAATGGGCTCAGGGATATATCGGCCGGCCGATCGATCGGCCCCGATTTCCTTAATTTGGGGAAATCGGCTATCGGCCGATCGTTAAATGAGAAGCCGATTTTATCCACCAATCGCATCTGCCTTCGCAAAGGTCGGAAAATCAGCCGCTGTCCCTTTTTCTCTGCTGTGAGAGGGGGTGGTGGGGGGGGGGGCTGAGAGGGGGCTGACTAACAGACCCGGCGCCCACCAGGTCACATCTGCACATGCGCGTTAAACAGTCAACACAGGTCACTCGGAACAGCCATGTTGTCTGTTTGGAAGTTCTACTATTTTAAAATGAGCAAAAGATCGCAATTTGTGTAAAGCCGAAGTAAGTCGTGGTGGAGCCACAACAAAAACCTTTAATACAACAACTCTTGTTCGCCATTTAAGAAATCGCCACGCAACCAAGTGTGCAACGTTTGAAGCGAGCAACCAAGCTAAGCTAATGCTAAGCTAAAGCGAACGCTATCAAAGAGCCAGTCAGTGGTTTTCACAGCCGCTGTTAACTTTTATGAACAGCGAAAAGAGCAAAGCTACCACGAGGAAAGTGATGGAGTTCATGGCATTAGACGACCAGCCCTTTTCAGTCGTTGAGGACAAAAGTTTTAGAAGCTTAATGCAGCACGTGAGCCCACGATATTATATGCCGAGGCGGAGATATTTTTCTGATGTTTAATTACCGGGGATGTTCGGCCACGTTTTGAGAGACACCCGCAGCCTGCTAAAAGCTAATCCAAATACACTCAGCTTTACAACAGACATCTGGACTTCTGACGTAAGTTTAATGTCCATGTTAAGTTTTACTGCACAGTGGATTGACGAACAATTCGAACGTAATCAAGTACAGGTAGTCCCCGATTTACGAGCGCTCTGATCTGCGAGGTTCCAGACTTACGAGCTGCACATTTTTGGAAAAAACGAAAAAAATACTGAGTTTTCATGTGTTTTTTCACTTCAGTTAGCAAGTTAAGCATATAAACACACGTTTCCGATCATTTTTATGCACTCAAAAGTAGTTTTTAGATGAAAATAGAGTGTTTTTAGGTGCGCTAGCGAAAACCGTTCCAATTTACGAGCGGATTTCCGGATTTACGAGCGAAATGGCGGCCGTTCCAAATTACGAGATTTCCGGTTTACGAGCGCCTCGCTGTGACGGATCTCGCTCGTAAATCGGGGACTACCTGTACTCTTAAACTGTAATCCCAGCCATCATTGCACTCAGCAGATTTTGGAGAGGCAAGCCAGCACAGACCATGGTGTGGGTGAAGCCAAAGCTACATTGCTGGAGGCTGTTGTGAGAAGATTCATCAACATTGAGCATGATGAGCCCCTGTACATCTTGGCCACTATTCTGGATCCAAGGTAAATAACTGTGAACATTCTATTTTAGTCACAATTACTTTTAGCCTACTACTATATTTCAAGAAACATTTAAATTAAATTTAAAATAAAAATTTCTTTATTGAAAATTTCAATCAAGAAATTTTTATTTTAAATTTAATTTAAATGTTTTTTAAATTGCATGTAAATAAAGAAATGCATTTCAATTTGAAATGCATTTCTTTATTTACATGCAATTTAAAAAACTTTTAATGTATACAAAACACAATGATTGACCCATCTTTCTTTGTTTATGCAAAACAAGGTACAAGAATCACTACTTCTCAGCAGAGGGGGGGACCAGATGCACACCTGCTTCAGGAACATTCTCTGAAGTGGGACCTCCTGACATCGACGAATCTGCAGCAAAAAGGTGTAGTCTACCGTTTGCAGTTCAAGATGAAATCTTAAAGGAGAACATTGAAAAGGAGCAACAGCTGGCCAGCCCTTCAGCTATGCAGGTACAGAACTACCTATCTGAGGTTCCTGTCGAAAGGGGCCAGGACCCATTGGTCTACTGGAGGATCAATGAAAATTGTTTCCCTCATCTTGCTCTACTTGCCCGAACGTACCTCTCTGCCCCATGCACAAGCATTGAAAGCGAGCACCTGTTTAGTTGGCTGGACATGTAGTAGATGAGAAAAGAAGTCGCCTGTCTGGTGACAAAGCAGAAATGCTTTTGTTCATCAAGAAAAACCTGCCACTAATGAAAAAATGACTGGAATAAGTCTGTGAGGACAAACTTACCTGTGCGAGTGTTATTTCTTATTACCCACTGACTTGAAAATGTTACACATGCTGCATTATCCTTTTTTTGTTTTGTTTTTTTTAAATGAAAATAAAAATAAAAATTAATTTAAAATGTAACAAGTGAAAGAGTAAATTGAACTGATTTTTTTATGGTTACACTTTGTTTACAATAAAGTAAGATTGGAAAATTTAAGGTACATTTTGACCTTTTCACACCTGAAAATCGGTATCGGCCAAAATCGGAATCGGTAGGTCAGACTTTCTGACTGTTCTGTGGTCAGATGAGTCACAATTTGAAGTTCTTTATGGAACACTGTGACGCCATGTCATCCGGACCAGAGAGGACAAGGATAGCCCAAGTTGTTATCAACGCTACGTTCAGAAGCCTGCATCACTGATGGTATGGGGTTGCATGAGCGCTTGTGGCATGGGCAGCTTGCATGTCTGGAAAGGCACCATTAATGCAGAGAACTATGTTCAGGTTCTAGAACAACATATGCTCCCATCTAGACGTCATCTCTTTCAGGGAAGACCCTGCATTTTTCAACAAGATAATGCCAGACCACATTCTGCAGCAATCACAACATCATGGCTACGTAGGAGAAGGATCCGGGTACTGAAATGTCCAGCCTGCAGTCCAGATCTTTCACCTATAGAGAACATTTGGTGCATCATAAAGAGGAAGGTGCGACAAAGAAGGCCCAAGACGATTGAACAGTTAGAGGCCTGTATTAGACATGAATGGGAGAGCATTCCTATTTCTAAACTTGAGAAACTGGTCTCCTCTGTCCCCAGACGTCTGTTGAGTGTTGTAAGAAGGGGGGATGCCACACAGTGGTAAAAATGGACTTGTCCCAACTTTTTTGGGACTTGTTGATGCCATGAAATTTTGAAACATATTTTTCCCTTAAAATTATACATTCTCTGAGTTTAAACTTTTGATCTGTGATTTGTGTTCTATTCTGAATAAAATATTAAATGTTGGCACTTGGTATCTCCACATCATTGCATTCAGTTTTTATTCACATTGTGTTAAGTGTCCCAACTTTTTTGGAATCCGGTTTGTAGTAATTACAGTATTGTCAATTTCAAAAGGAAATGTTGATTTGTTTTGTTAGTAGTACCTTTTTTGAACACTGGATGGCAGTACTGTATAAGACTGTTTAAACCGAAGGATAGAAAGTGAAGGAGCGAGCAGGTGTCTCTAAGAAAAATGGGAGGCCTCTTGACGTGACATGGGTTGTCTCTCTTCGGTTCTCAAAATGGCGGACGCTAGGTGTGGTTTGAGCTCTTTTTCATAGCATTTTTCACGCAAAGCTTTTAATAAAAATCAGTAAACAAGTTATCAGCTTCTTTTTACAGCGAAAAACTACTTTTTAGACAAAGGCACGGGTTTCAACTGTGAATTTTGAAGCTTCGACAAGACAGAGGTTTATTCCCGAGGTCGGCATGTTAGCTTAGCTCGTAGCTTAGCTTCTCAGCTTAGCTGCTTTTAACGATCCAAAAACGCGATTTTGGACGGTTAAAACAGATTTTAAAAATAAAAGAGAAAGGGAGGGGTCAGTGAAGAGCACCAGAGTTGAGCTTTTGTCATCCAGTGTCTTCAGTAGAAAGAGAGAGATGAAGAGACGATATAGCTGATAAATGAAAATGAGGTCAATAAATTTCATTTATCATGCGATTAATTGATTTACTGTTTATTACGACATTAGCGACATTGCGACTAGCATTAAGTGTAGAACCATTAGACTGAGGAACAGCTTCTACCCTGAGACTGTTAGACTCATGAATCTCTAACCAGAATAATCACTGTGAAAAATCACATCTGTTGCTGCTGATCTGTTTCATGTTACTGTGTTCATTCATGCTCATCTGTTCACACAGACTCATGTTTGTGCTGCTGTTTGGCATATTGCTTTTATGTTATTAGTGCTTGGTGTATTTAGTTCATGTTTTTCTTAGTTCATAGTCTTAGTTCATATCTTAGATCTTATTACTGTTTTTATTTTTACATTTTATTGTTGGACGTAAGTGGGACGCTGTGTACATAATTTCGGTCCACCACATTCACCACAAGTTGTTGCGAACGACAATAAAGAATATCTGAATCTGAAGCTCAGATGAAAGTGATGATGATGAGATTTTGAATCAAATCTTGAGATACTTCCAGGTATATACTGTAATGATTCCAGGGTAACACAATCTACCGGTAATACATAAAATGGAACTATTATGACAAAACTCAAGTCACTGCTGCGCTGATTAGTGTGCATGAGGTGATCTAGGTGATCAGTTTTCTATAAGAAGGCACGAGCTCCTGAAGGTAGCCATTAGATTACGGTACCTTTTTTCAGTTAAAACAATCTGTAAGCTAAACTATTACAGTGAACAGTAAGCTTAGGAAATAACGAGAGAAAGGAAGGAAATGCTGAGGACATGATTAAGCTTTTTGAGCCCTTGTAACGGTCAGGACCTTTTTTTTTTTTTTCCCTCCTTGTTGCCGTATATTCAGCATTACAGAACTGCTGACAAAGAACAATAACAATCAATAGCACTGTGATACTCACAAGATGGACTGGTACTCTTAAACATGCACTGAAGGCTTTCCCTTCTCATTACTGACAAGTGTCACTTTTTCCAAAACCATGAAAACTATACTTTCAGGCAGCATTCCAGAAAAAAGTTATTTGCAAAAACACTTATTTGTAAGGTAGCTGTCACACATCCAAGTGTTTCTGTACATCTTGTTAATTTATGGCACTAAAATAATATATGTATCAAATTCCACTTGTGAAAATAGCAAGACAAGAAAATCAGAGTCCATGAAATACTACAAAAACTTTTTTCTTTCGACTGCTCCCTTCTGCAGGGGTCACCACAGCGAGGAAACTCGCATGAAAGATTTGGCAAATGCTTTATGGCAGATTCCCGTCCAGAGGGGGAGTGGTGACACAGAACTTGTGAACCAAATTATGTGGGTGTAAAGGCTCCGGCAGAGCTCAGCGTACGGCCTGTACGCCGCTCTACGCGCGCATTCTGTGCGCACGTGTTCACTGGCACAGCTCTGCTTTCGTTCTCGCGTTAAATGCTCGCGTTTTCAATCAAAATTCTTGTTGTAATTTGAGCAGCTGCGTGCAGAGCGTCTACCTACGGGACAAATTGAGGTCGCTGACTGGTCATTTGCTGATGCGCCTACTGAATTGATTGACAGGTCGAGTGGGAGACAACAACAAAAAAGACATGAGCTGGCTGGCTGCAGCCGTTGCGGTGTTTCTAAACTTTATATGTTAATAAAAAGTTCTAAAAAATAAAAATAAAGACAGGGAGCCCTGGTCCTGCAGCCCACAGCCCACCAGGAAATATTTAGAACGTCGCACAGCCAGGTAGGACATGAGTTAATATTCGCTCGTGACAAATTCATTCATTTCAGTCATGGAGTTAATATTCGCTCGTGACAAATTCATTCATTTCAGTCATGGAGTTAACGGAGGAGGAAGCGATAACTTGACTTTTGGCAGAAAAACTAAAGAAATGTCCAGATCAGCGATGAAGAAGAGGAATTTAATTCATTTGTGTAACATACAAACCAGTCCGGTGCCGGGTTGTTTATTGTGAGACAACGCGCATCGCGTACGCGGTCGTAAAATTTGAGCTTTGCGCGTTCGTGCCCTGCGGGGCTACGCTTGTGCCTCTGCGTACGTACGGCGTAGTGCTGGGCAATATGGAAAAAAATCATGTATCACGATATGGACTTTTTTATATCACGATAACGATATATATCACAATATATACAACACGATGTGTGTGTGTGTGTGTGTGTACAGGAAAAATTTGGACCAAAGTAGAAAAGGAGTTAATAATAATAATAATGAATTTAATTTATAACGCACTTTTCATTAATAAAAATCTCAAAGTGCTACAAAGTGCAACAAAAGCAAAAATCAAATAAAACAAGTGATAAAATCAAGTAAAATTTGAGTTTCTACTTTGGTCCAAATTTTTCCTGCAGGTGGCGGTAAAACAACGGCTGCTAATAAAACCCACGAAGAAGAAATCCGCTCTGGAAGCTGGAGTAAACAAGGCAAGAAACAGAAAACGTTGCGTTTGATTTCGGTTCTGTTGTGTCTCTGGTCTGTTTTGTATTGGTTAACTGGACCCGAGTTCGGAATCGGTTGGACTCTGGGTTCGTGTCCTCTGGACCCATTTTGTCTCAGAGTTTCAGCCGGGAGAGCTTTGAACACGTTCCAAGGGAGGCGGGGGACATGGAGTCCGAGTGGGCCGTGTTCCGCGCCTCTATTGTCGAGGCAGCTTATCGGAGCTGTGGCCGCAAGGTTGTTGGTGCCTGTCGTGGTGGTGACGCAAAAAAATTCTGCACGTATGCTAGCTAGCAATGTAAGTAGCATGTGGTGCCGGTCTCACAAATGCTACTGTAGCGTTTGTTTTGTGAGACCGGCACGCACGTGGAAGCTGCGCTGTGACGTGTTATGGGCATTAGCCAATGAAACGCGACCCTGTGGGCGGAGCTTGGTAAGGTCCATTGTCTAAAATCTGAGTAGAGATCGGAAGAAGTAAGTCACAGATAAAAGCAGTCTAGATAGATTTTCTCTGCAGGGTAGCCAGACTCTCCCTTAAAGATCATGTGAGAAGTTCAGTTCTCCTGGAGAGACTCGGAATAGAACCACCACTCCTCCACATCAAGGGGAGCCAGGAGGTGGAAATAGGCAGACCGAGCAGCACGCTCTCTCAGATCCTCCTCTTCGCTACATCTCCATGTACCCTCTGCCCGCCTCTCCACCATGGGGAGCAGACCCTTCACCTGCTCTGCCCCTCACCTCTGGAACGCCCTACCGCCAGACCTTCGAAACACCACCTCCCTTTCTCTGTTCAAGACTGCCCTGAAAACCCATCTCTTTAGACTAGCTTATCACTAACTTTACTAAATGTATTTTTATCTTCCATTTTATATCCTTTATGTATTTTATATTTCAATTTGTCGCTGATAATGTTTGCTCTGTATTACACTGTGTTGGTTTGTTAAGTGTCCTTGGGTGTCATGAAAGGCGCTTTTAAATAAAATGATTATTATTATTATTATTATTATATATATATATACATATATATATATATATAA